>JAODAL010054361.1:0-24678 GCA_025379985.1 Phyllomedusa bahiana
TCGCAGCCATTTTATCATCAAAGCCACACTTCTGTTCACCCGAAGTACCCAAAACTTAGACTTCGTTTCAGAACCGAAGTTTTTCCTGAAATTCTAAACTAATTCCACTTCGTTAGAATTGATTCGCCCATCTCTATATACAGTCAATGACAAAATGGAATCTCTGATGTGCTTTTGGAAGAAGTGTTTAGGACTATGCTGGGCATTAACCTTTATTATGAAACAAAAATATTGGTTAAGTGGAACCAGTTTTTTATATGGGGTTCCTTGAGCTTTCTAGAGATGAGGCTGGGTTCACATACTAGAGCAGTTGCATACAGGCATAGCCGCCGTGATCGCAGTTTTATTGGCATCTGCCATAGTGTTTGCACTGAGCCTCATTATTCTGAAGCTTCAGCTTCTTAAACAGAATATGTGCACATATATTTCTAATTGCATTTTAAAAATTGGATAGATTTAATAAAATTATCTAATAATTTCTAATAATAAAACAGTTTAAAGTATGAAAATGTGCCAAACTTATCACAGTGGTTTATCTATTTGATAAATTTAGTGCATTTTTAGACACTTCTGTCTAATTTTACACCACCTATTAGATGGCTTAGTTTATGCCAATAACTGTGACAAAGATTTTGGTGCATGATGTCTCACTGTAAGCCAGACCCACTTTCTGATAAACCACACTCATTTACCATTAATCACTTTTTAGTCATGGACAGGTGTATACTATCACTATTCGAGCACCAAAACAACCAATAATACCAAGATTGGGCAAATACCTGGTTTATACAGGCGGTCTGCAAAGTATTCCTACTCTGCAGAGAATACAACATTGATCTGACTCAGTAACAGAAGATATACACAGCAGCTAAAAAGGACCATTAAAGAGGACCTATCACCTCCAAGGAAACCTCATATAGTAACGAGAGACTTAAATACAAACCCTTCCATAAATATGCTTCATTAGGAAAATCCAAGCATTTCACCTGTAATTCAGATTTTAAAAAAAGCACTGGCCCTTTAAGACAGTACTAACATCCACTTTGAAAGGAGGAGCTAAGAAGTCTACTTCATGAGCACACTGGTAAGATCTTTGCTGTTTTTTCTAAACTAGATATGCTAAAGTGTAAGTAGTGAGAGACTGAGATTACCCTGTACAATCAGCTGTATCCTTTCAGTTCACCATGATAAATTGTTACCTCACCCAACAAAAAGATTCTTGCTAGTTTGGATATATTCTAAGAAAGTGAAAACTATATCCTGTGTCCCTGTATTATCGGAGGGAAAACCCTCAGAGTGGCTAATGATATGTATTGGAAAAAAAGTCTTATACTGTAATTTCATCTATTATTTTTTGAGTGTTTTTGTGGAGGTGTTAAGTACTCTTTACGTTTTCCTGACATGTCTGTTTTGGTAAATGCATGTATTTATGTAGCATTGTATAATTCTTCATTGCATCTCTGTTATTCCTCTTGGAACTGTATAAATAAATTGACAACTGACTGCTACCATTTAACTTTCTAATAAATCGCTGACACTTTTACAGTAGAAATAGCGGAAAACTATCTCAACAAAACACAGAGTTCTGGCCCAGATTGATAGGACAACTTCTTCTGGCAATTGTAGGGTTAACTGCACAGACATCTTTAGTACCTGCTGCTCAAAATGCCCCTCCCTATTACACAGACTGTTTCAGTTTGATAGGCCTAGGCTTAGCTAATAGTTGCTGGATGAAGGTCATTCTTACTGTAACAAGGATGAAATAGCTGACAGAGTGACCTATTAGATGCAGAAGGTCACAGCTATGTGAGGGATGTTGTGACACCTAAGAGACAGACTGGACTGCTGAGTGCCATGTCTGTGTCAGGGTGCCACAAATGAGAAGCAAGGTGAGATAGAGATAGGCCTTCCTGCTGACAGAAGCAGTGTGAATTAAACTGAGAAATATAGTTGCATGTAGGTCTGCACTGGCAATCTGTCAGGGTTACGGGACTGTGCTTGGGCTTGTCAGAAAGCCTGTGAACCCCATGGTGGGCTCTGAACTCTGGTGCATCTTTTTAACTATATGCAAATTCTCAGGATGCACATTACATAGTTACATAGTTAGTAGGTTGAAAGAAGACACATGTCCATCGAGTTCAACCAAGGGGCCGGGGGGAAAAAATGTGGGTGAGGGCAGAGAGTCAAGGACTTAAAGACAGGCTCTCCACTGGTTAATGCCCCGAACACCCACAAGGCAAGAAACACAATCATGCTCCAGTATAGTCCATTTCCTGACCCCAGAGCGCCCACCGGACCAGGATCCCAGAAAATTTTACCTAGATACGTTCGCATGTTTAATATTTCTTTAGTTCCAGGTAAGGTAATCATAAGCCTTTCTTGAAACTCTCTACAGTTCCTGCTGTTGGACCTGCTCTCAGGAAGGCTATTCCACAGATTTTCAGTTCTTACAGTGAGAAACGCTCTTCTCCTCTGGAGATTGAACTCCTTTTTTTCTAGTCGTATAGGGAAATGTCCCTTGTCCTTTTGAGATATCAACATGGGGGCTTCACACTGAAATCATTTTTTTCCCCATACTTTATGAGGGACCTTTTATATATTATATAATTTATCAATGTCCCCCCGATGCCGTCTTTTTCAAAGACTCTAAATAAGTTCATATTCCCTCAAACCCTCGCCTCATAAACTAAGATGCTCCGTTACCCTTTTACAGTTTGGGTTGCTAGTCTATTGTACTCTCTCTAGCTCTATTATCATCTCTTCATATTAATGGGGACCAGAAAACTGAACAGCATATTCTAAGTTCGAGGTCGGCACCAATGCTTTGTACAGGGTAGAATGACAATCACTTGTCACGCGTGTCCATGCACTCTTTTAATACCAACGCCAATATCTTACTGGCCCTTAGCAGGCAGCTGTTTTAACATTGCTTGCTGTCTGGATTTTTATGACTCTACAAGAAACGCCCAGATCTTTCTCAACAAGCGTTCTCACAAGTTTTTTTCCCCTAGGCTATATGTTGCCTGTATTTTATTTCATCCCCAGATGCAGAATCCTTACAATTTTTCCACATTGATACCCACATATTTGCCCCAAGTGGATGCCAAGCACTCAGTGGGTCCTCCAGGTCTGCTTGCATATTTATGAGCATCTTCCATAGATTTGACAACTACATTAACATAGCTTGGTGTCATCTGCAAAAAATCGAAACCGTGCTATTGTTCCCTTCCACTATTACATTAATAAATACATTAAATAAGAGTGGCTCTCACAATACTGAGCCCTGCGGCACTCCACTCTCAACACGGGGACCACCTCGGTGTAGGATTCATTTACCCACCACTACCTCTGAGTACGATCCAAGGCAGACCAGTTTTTAATCCAAATTACACAACTGTTTTCTCTAACCAATGGATTCTTGTGTACCCTAATCAAAAGCTTATGCGGGCCAGTGTCAACGCCATTGCAAAGTCTAAAAACAACAGAATATACACAGCTTGCCCCGCTTCAGACTTCTATCAACTCTTCAATTAAAAAGAAATCAGATGGTCTGAAGCTTCTGTCCGTAGTTAATCATGCATGGCAATTCACTATATTATATTGTGTTTGTCAACTTACTCTGTATAATGTCCATAATGAGCTACTTCAAAAAACATTTTTCCCACAAACAGATGTTAAAACTTACTGGTCTATAATTACCTGGGCAAGAACTTTGAACCTTTTTGGAGATGGGAACTACATTTGCCTTGGCCAGTCTCATGGCACTATTAACCCAGTCACAGGGAATCTCCTAATATCATGTACTGGGGCACACTGATATCCCGAGCTCTGAGCTCGTTAAGTAAATCTTGGTAGTGAATGCCTTCAGGGCCTGGAGCCTTGTTCACATTAAGTTTAATTTAAATTGGCTTTGTCTTTTCTTCATTGAGCCAATTAATTTTAGTGATGATGTTTTAACAGTACTGGCACCAACCTAGATCTCACTTGGCCCTTACCCCATCAATTCTATTCCTGATTAGTATATACTGAGCTGCAAGAACCTATTTAGTGTACTATGTTTCTCTTGGTCACCAGCTGACCCAGCTTCCCCATCGCTGTTTTTAAGGGTCCTACTTGCTTCTGACTTTGGCTTTTTGGCATTATATATGTTTAAAGAATTTCTTGGGGTTAGTTTGGCTATCCTTGGCCCTTGCCTTTCATTTTGAATTTTAAGCTGCTTTTATCACGTTTTTACAGTATTTATTAAGCTCTTTGTTATTTTAACAGGTCTAAGCCGAGCCCTCATGAACTTATATTTTTTTAAAGGCCCTATTTTTTTATTTTTATTGCCCTCTAACAGAAGGTTGAAGCCATGTTGTTTTAGTTTTAGTCACATATAACTTGTTACCCAATGGGAATATATTTGACAATAAATTTCCCCAAAGTTATTTAAAGCTCCTCCATTTCGCCTTTCTATATCAAACTATTTTTGCTAATAGCTGCTCCCAGTCTAGGTCCTGTATTCCGTCCCTCAATAAGCAAAATATGGCCCTTTTAAAATTAAATGTTTTTACTTTCCCGCTCATGTAGTTGAGAACTATGGTGTAACAAGAAGATATTGGCTCCTTGACCCCCTGACCAGTGGGGGAAATTGTTTTGGGGGCCATATATCTACATATTTAATAGGGTCTTATATACCTACCTAATTGAGGCCTATATACCCATCTAATGGGGGGACTATATAGCTACCTAATGGAACCTATATACCTATTCAATGGGGAGCAACCTACCTACTTAATAAGGGAGCCTATCGTCTGCCTACTGGGACTGGGATCCTTATGTGGTACTTTTACAGTTTTGGAGTGCTTCTACTGTTTAGGGCACATGGGGGTCATTATTGCCATTTCGGGTGCTATGGATGGGAAGTTTGAAGTAAGGATCAGGTAGGAAGGTACTGGAAAAGTGAGGAACCTAAAATATGAGTGGTAAGTTATGTAGAGACAAGTTGTGGCCAGAAGTAGTCATCATGGTGGTCTGGGCTAGATGGAAAGAAAATGGAAAGTGAATATTTCCAGTTAGAGAAGACATTTCCTGTAAGTTAATGGTAGTCAGTATTTATTTTCTTTCTGTGTTTCACAGTTTCATAGTTTGTAAGGCCGAGAAAAGACAAGACGTCCATCCAGTTCAGCATGTTGTGCTAAGGTGTTGATCCAGAGGAAGGCAAAAAAAAAACAATGAGGGTAAGAAGCCAATTGTCCTCTTTTTAGGGAAAAATTTCCTTCCCTGACTCAAATCTGGATATCTGAAGAATCCCTGGATCAATGACCCCTCTCCAGAATTCTAGACACTATAACTAGAGATGGGCGAATTTCTCAAAAATTCGATTCGGTCATTTCGCAGAATTTTCCGACAAAAATAAAATCGGTCCGAATTACTTCGGCACGAAAACGCGTTAATAAAGCCAGCTATTTCCTGGCTGCACAGAAGCCTGCAGGGTTGCTGTAGGAACGTTGTGCCATGCTTAAATATTTTGCAGAGGGAGCTTGGTTTGGTCTTTCATACAATATTGTGTTTTAGTATGACACGCAGATGACTACCGACGCCTCTTTTGTTTCGCTTTCACTATAAAATTCCCTGGGCACTTAAGTGGGCAAAACTGACCAAAAAACTCAAGCGGGGAATGTGCCTGATAAAAAGTTCATGCAGCGAAAAGCTGAAAAAATAAACAAGTGAGAGCTCAGGTGGCAACATTAGTGACAGGTGTGGAGGTGACGGCCGGCAGCCACCGCAGCCTGAGGTAAGCTGTGGAAAATGGAACAATTCTGGAGGTGCAAAAACGAGGATGCCCACAGGTGGCACAATGACTGAGTAGCGGAGGTCACGGAGGCAAGCTGTATGAGGTCAGGCGTGGGCCACAATGCATTATGGAGGCGATAGGCAAAAAAAACATGTATTAGGGCCACTGAGTGGACAATAACACTGTGTGGAGGTTCACGACCAGAAGCAGCCATGAGATCAAGATGTGCGTAAATTGACATTCCTTGAGGCGGCAAAACAGTATTTGGCCACAGAGTGGCATCTATCACACAGTTGGAGGTCACGCGGGGTCAGCAAGTATGAGGTCAGGGCAGTTTTGGCACCAATGAATTCTGGATGCGGCCCAAAACCTGTATTAGGCCACAGAGTGCACAATCACACAGTGTCGGAGGTTCACGGCGGGCAGCTGTATGAGAAAGATCAGGCAGTGGCACATGAATTCTGGAGGCGGCCCAAAACAGTTTAGCCAAGAGTGCACAATCCTCCAGTGTGGAGGTCAAGGCGGCATGCAGTATGAGAACAGGCAGTGCACAATGGACATTCTGGTGGCGGCAAAACGTATTAGGGCACGAAGTGGACTCAATCACCAACAGTGTGGAGGTCACGGCGGCAGCAGAATGAGATAAAGCAGTGGCCCAATGACATTCTGGAGGGCGGGCAAAACATTATTAGGCCACCAGAGTGGGACACAATACACAGTTGGAGGTCCACCGGCGGCAGGCAGTACTGAGATCAGGGCAGTGGGCACAATGACATTCTGGAGGCGCTAAAACAGTATTGGCCCCAAGTGGCTCAATCACCTACAGTGTGGAGGTCAAGGCGGCGGCAGTATGAGATCAGGCAGTGGCACAATGGACATTCTGGAGGCGGCATAACAGTATTAGGCCACAGAGTTGGCACAACTCACACAGTGTGGAGGTCACGGACAGGCGTAGCAGAGATCAGGGCCAGTGGCACAATGACATTTCTGGGGCGATCCAAAACAGTATTAGGCCACAGAGTGGCACAAATCACACAGTGTGGAGGTCAGACAGCTGCAGTATGGAGGTCAGGAGAGGGAACAATGACTTCTGGAGGTGGCAAAACAGGAGGAAGCCGCAGAATGGCACAATGACTGAGAGCGGAGGTCACGGCGGCAGCAGCATGAGGTCAGGCAGTGGCAAAATGACAACTGTGTGGAAGGACATGGAGCAGCCAAAGCAAGCAGCATGAGGTCGGACAGTGGCACAATGACAACAGTGTGGATGTCACGGCAACAGCAACAGCTGCAGCAGCATGAGGTATAGAGTGGCACAATGACAGAGTGTTGAGGTGGGGGCTATACCAGTTCCCTGGTTAAAGATGGTGGTAGGGCAGAGGAGAAACTGTCAGCAGATGTGTCGGCATCAGGCGGGTGGCGGGCATCAGAATAGTGGCTGAGGCAGGTAGGGTTTGAACCCCAGACTGAGCCTAGGCATTGGTGTGTGAAATCCTGGCATCCACGACCTGTTCATCTTGACAAGAGTCTAGTTGTTCACATTTCCCGTGGACATGCGGGCTTTCTCCTTGGGGTAACGATGGCCCCCGCCAAACTGGAACACCCGCTCTGATGCAACACTACTGGCCGGGAAGGCAAAGCTTCCTCCACTGCAAACTCGGCAAGTTGCGGGCAACACATCCAGTTTGGCTGCCCAGTAGTCCACGGATTCTTCTATCTGAGTTGGCTGAGTGCTGTCAAGTAGGCCAAAACCTGTTGGTTCGGGAATGCTCCATCCAAGGTCCCTGCTGCTGCTGCTGCTGGGCGAATGCCCTCCTCACTAGGAGGGTGATGGAAGCTGCTCATCAGTGACTCCAGACTTTTTTAGGTTACTACTGATGGAGCCTGGTAATGCTTCCTACTTCCCCCACCTTACCCCAAGCTGCCCGGGCAGTTGTACGTGACGCACTGAGGAACCCCACGGTCAGACTGTCAGGGAGGGTCGATACCGCACATAGTCAGCCAGCCAACTGATTACGGAGGAGATTTTCATATAGTATTTGAGTTTGTCTTCCCAATCTTCAATAGCTGGGGGAAAAAGGCTACCATTTTGGAACGGTAGCGAGGGTACAATAGGGTGGAGAGCCAGAAGTCTTCCCTCTGCCGGAATGCTGTTATTCGGCTGTCCAATAGCCTGGGCAAATATGCATGCTGCAGGGCCTTCTGCACAAGGACACCGAGGGGCTCCCTGCCTCCAATTCCACTGTATATTGCCACGGTGCTTGGGAGTCATCTGCCACGTCTTCCTTCATATCATCCACCTTCTCCAGCTGTCTGCTCCTCCTCTCTTGTACCTGGGTATGAAAATCCTCTAATTGTTACCAGACATGCTTCTGCTCCATTGTCTCTCCCTATTCTCCATTTCAGTCCCCACCGGACTCATGTGGCCTCGAGATGTAGTTCGCCAAGTCATCCAGTCCACTGCCCAGACAGATTTTTCAGCACTCTGTTCCAGGAACATGAAGCAGTGGATTGACGTTATTAGTAGGATGGCGGCGAATTTCCCTTAAAAAATTCGGTAGTCCGGTCACTTCGCCGAATTTTCCGACAAAATTCGTTTCGGTCCCGAATTTACTTCGGCACGAATCACAGTTAAAAAAAAAAGCTTATTTTCCAGGCTGCCCAGGCACTGACAGGCGTGCTGCTAGAAAACGTTGTGCCATGCTTAACTATGCAGTGGGAGCTTGGATTTGGTATTCATACACATGTTGTGTTTTAGTATGACACCACATGGACTGCCGCCGCTCTTGAATCGCTTCACTATAAAATGCCTGGGCATTATGGGGGCAAAACTGACCAGTAAAACTGAATAGCAGGAACGTAGCCTGATTAAGTACATGGACAGCAAAAGCCTGGAACAAAAAACAATAACTGGAGAGCTCAGGTGGCAATCATTAGTGACAGAGTTGTGGAGGTGACAGGCGGCCAGCCAATACCTGCAGCCATGAGGTCAACGATTGACAGTGGCACAAATTTGACATTTCTGGAAGTGGCAAAACAGTTTACCAAGGCCGCTGGTGGCACAATGGACACAGTGTGGAGGTCACGCTTAGGCAGCAGCATAGGTCAGGCGTGGCACAATGACAAATTCTGGAGCTGGCAAAAAAGGAGTAGGCCAAAGAGTGGTTAACAATGACACTGTGTGCCGAGGGCACGGCAGGAGCAACAGCAGCTGCATTCAGAGTCAGTCCAGTCGGGCACAATGACACAGTGTGGGAGGGGCACAGGCAGCAGCCACTTCAGAGCATCGAAGGTCAGACAGTGGCCACAATGACAAATTCGGAGGTGGCAAAAACAGGAGTCAGTCCACAGTGTGGAGGGCACGGCAGCAGCCACGGCAGCAGCTTGAGGTCAGGGGACAGGGGGGTGGCACAATGACACAGTGTGGAGGGCACCGCACAGGAGTCACAGCAGCAGAATGAGGTCAGAGATGGCACCACAATGACACTTCTGCAGGTGGCTAAATAGTATTAGGCCACAGAGCGGGCACAATGACTGAGAAGCGGAGGTCAAGGCGGCAGCAGCATGTGGTCAGGCAGGTGGACAATGACAGACGAAGTGGAGGTGATGACAGGAGAAGCAAAACAGCATGAGTCAGAGAGTCGGGCCACAATTTGTAGACATTCATGGAGGTGGCAAAACAGTTACAGCCGCAGAGGTGGCACAATGGAACAGTGTGGATGTCACGCGGCAACAAGCAACAGCAGCAGCAGCACATGAGATAAATAGAGTGGCACAAGACAGAGTGTTGAGGGTTGGGTGGCAATTCCAGTCCCGGTAAAGACGGTGGTTGGCAGATGGAGAAAGAAACTATCAGCAGATGTGTGGCATACAGGCGGGTGGCGCATCAGAATAGTGGCTGAGGAGGTAGTTTGAACCCTCCACTGAGCCTAAGGCATTGGTGTGTGGAAAATCCTGGCCGATCCACGACTGATTATCTTGTCAATAGGTCAGTCGTTCAACCATTTACCGTGGACAAGCGGGTTCTCCCTTGGGGGTAACGCTGGCACCCGCAGCACACTGAACACCCGGCTCTGATAGCCACACTACTGGAAGGGCAGAAGTTCTCCACTGCAACAACTCGGCAAGTTGCGGCTAACACATCCAGTTGGCTTGCCCCAGTAGTCCAGCGGATCTTCTAACTGGGTGGCAGAGTGCCTGTCCAAGTAGGCCACAAACCTGTTAGGTTCAGGGTTGATCCATGTCTGCTGTGCTGCTGCTTGGTGAGAGACTTTCCCTCCTCACTAGGCGGGTGAAGGAAGCTGCTCATTAGTGACTCCGACTTAGGTTTACTGCTGATGGAAAGGCCTGGTACTGCTCCTACCCCCCACCACCTTCCCCCAGCGCCGCGGCAGTAGTACGTGAGCGGCTGGGAAACCCCCGGTCAGACCTGTCAGAGGAGGGACGATGCACGCACCATAGGCAGCGGTCCAACTGATTCGGAGGAATTCCCCATATAGTATTTGAGGTTTGTCTTCCCTCTCATTTGCTTGGAAAAAGGCTCCCATTTGGACCGGGTAGCGAGGGTCAATAGGGTGCGAGAGCCAGAAGTCAACCCTCTCCAGGATGCTGAATATTCGGCTGTCACTAGCAATGGCAAATAAGCATGCTGCGGGTACAATCCTGAACAAGTGACTCCGAGGGGCTACCCTGCCTCCAATTTACAATGTATACTGCCACGGTGCTTGGGAGTCATCCTGCCCTCGTCTTCCTCATCTCCATCCACCTCCTCAAGCTGCTCCTGCTCCTCCTCTGCTTGTTCACCTGGGTAGAATAGTCCACTCATTCACCGACTATGCTTTGCTCCAATGTCCTCTCCTCATCCATTTCAGTCCACAACCGGACTCATGTAGGCCCGAGATGTGTCAGCCACATTCTCCAGTCCCCTGCCCAGACAGATTTTGCAGCCATCACTGTTCCTGGACATGATGCAGTGGAATGATCGTTATTCATCACGTAGTCCTGGCGACTGACATAATAACGTGGCCCTCCTCGATGGCCTCAACAAACTGGCAGGTGTCACGCAGTGAGCTGCCACTGGCTGAAATCAAGTTACACAGGGGGTACTTCTGTCTGGCCTGGATCATCAAAAAATCGTTACTGGCATTTCTCTGGTCCATACAGTCGGTCCCAACATGTGGCCAGGCTGGAATAACAGCGGGTGGAACACATAGCTTATCAGAGGCGTGTTGGGGGAGGCCGTTTCATGCCGACTGCAACTCGAGGAGGGTGTTCTGGCTTTGTAATAGAATGGATAAAGTGCCATTCACTGTTTCTGGCCATTTTCAGAATGTTCTGAAGATCGGTGGAAGACTTCAGGAAACTCTTTTCACAACCAGATTGAACACGTGCCCCTTTCCGGGGCATGGCCCATCCCTCCTCGGTGCAGCGCGGAACCTGTTCCCCCCATTGCCCCGCCCCCATGTTCCGATTTGCAGTTGGCAGGAGAAAGCACCATCGATTTTTGCTGCATGACCGGAGCATTTCCCTCCCCTGTTGACTTCGTTCCCCGGGCAAGCAGGTGTAAAACTGCGTGACACCGCTGTCCCCTACACATTTGGTATGTGGGCGTCTTGTGGAGGCGGATGGTGGTGGGGGTGGGGAGGAGGAGCGGCATTGGCGCAGGTGCAGATTTTTGAAAAGTGGAGGAGAAAGCGGCGTTCCTGTCCAAAGTTGTTGGTGTCCCTGGGCTAAGCACATTCACCCATGGGCCGTAAAGGACATTAGGCCCTGACCGAGTTACAGTCCAGACGCCCCGCGCTCCCCGTGACCTTGGAAAAAAAACAACCGAAAAAAGCCAGGATGCCCCATCTTCTGTTTACATATTTTAAAGTGTGGTATCCTTTTTGGGAAAAAAAAATTACGGTTGGAACTCTCCATCCGGCTCGGCACAAGCCATTGTTCTTGAATGGTCATGTCCACCATTTAAAAAGGGGAGGGACTGAAATTAAAACAATTTGGACAGGAGCCGGTCAGCTGCTGCCCTTTAGGATTTTTGGAGCATACTGTTGTCTCTTTAAATCGCCTCGTGAACGCCCTTGCTGGCGCCAGAGTACGAGGGCAGGACATTGGCCCGGGAGATGATGTCAAAGAGAAAACTCCCTTCTGCAGAGGGGGGTGGAGCCTTGCCCTGGCTGAAAATGGCTGCGGGCCCTGGGCTCTGCGCTGCGTTGCTGGGGCGGCAGGTGGACCCCCCAACATCTGAGCCACTTTTTTCCCCCAAGGCCACCGGATGGTGACGCTGCTGTGTTGACGCGGGGCCGTGGTCCCAACGTTAGCCCCCGGCCCACGCTTCATTTTCTCCCACAGATTCTACATAACCCATTTGGCTCCTCCGGTGTTTTACAAAGAACGCCACCCCGCCAGTTTTGGGATTTTCCCGGGCCCAAAGCTCCGCACTGAGTGTACTGTGCCCTCCCTCGCTGAGCCCCGTCCCGTACTTTTTTGGCCGCGAGCGGGTTTTTTCCCCCTGGCCGCTTGGCTCCCGACCTCACATCTGCTACCCTGTGACCCACGGCCCCCCCACACGCCCACTTGCGGGCTGCGCTGCTGCCTGGCGAAAGCTGAATCCTTTCTCCTGCGTATAAAACCCTTTCCCTACCCAGCTCCAAGTGCGGTTGGCACTCATCACTATTTTGTTTCTCGTCCTGCTTTTCCTCATCAGGTTTTGGGTATGCCGAGGCTGACCTTCAAACATACCCCCCCATGCCCCCCCAAATCAAACTTTCCGCCTACTGCAAGAAGGGGAAATATTGGCCCCATTTCTTCGCTGCCAAGTAGCTCTGACTGCCCCCCAAAAATTTTTTCATCCCCCGGATATAGTGGGCTGAGCCCAACCCAATAGTAGATATTGGCTGGGGGAAACCCGGAAAGGGGGACAGGGGGGGCTGAGGACGGTGGGGGCCCGTGACCCCTCCGGGCCTCCCAAAAGGGTTGTGTCTGGGGTTTCCCCACCGCTTTGGTGGGGTTGTCAGATGTCATTTGGGGAAGAGGAGGCCTAGCAAAAATCAAGAACCCTTGGGTTGTGAACAACACACGGGGCTAGATGAAGCGCAGTTGGGGCCTCACGATGCCCCCCGCGCGAGTCCCCTTGCGCTCGCGACCGGGGGCCTTTCCAGGCTTTTTGTGCCACTGCCCTGCGGGTGCAGACCTGCCACCTTCTGTTGACATACTTTTGTTCTAAAATGTACAGAACTGTTGATGATGTATCTGTATATGATAAAAATACACCCCGTTTTTTACTCCAAAAGAACCCCGTAACAACTTGGGTAACCCTTGGATATAAATTGGCTCCACAAATGCCCCGGAAAAAATTTACTTTTATGTGTCGTTTAAAAACAGTTTTTTTCTAAATTAAAAAACACAAAAAGGCTTAATTAACCTTCGGACATGAATTTTGCTAAGGAAAAATTATATATTTTGGGTTTAAAAAGACGGTTTATTTTTTCAGACACCAGCAAAACAATGCTTAATTAACCCCCCGGATGTAGATTGCGCCAAAGAAATTTAGCCCACAAAAAAGTAGCTTTGTAGGTGTTTTAATTGCGGGGTTTTCTACGCCCCACAACAAGAGTACAGTTGTAATTTAACCCTTTGTTGTGAATTAGGTCAGGGGAAAAATTTTTATATTTTGGCGTGAAAAAGCGGTTTATTTTTGTCAGCACACCACAAAAAAAACGTTTAAATTTAACCCCCGGGTGTAAATTGGCCAAAGATTGAACCCCCCAAAATAGTAGCTTTGTAGCATATTACAATTGCGTGTTTTCTACGCCCACAAAAAGAGATACATTGTAATTAACCGTTTTTTGTGAATTAGGCTACAGGAAAAATTTATTATTTTGGCGTTGAAAAAGACGGTTTATTTTTTGTCACACACCACAAAACAACGTTAATTAACCCGGATTTAAATTGCGCCAAAGAATTGGCCCCCAAAAAAAGTAGCTTTGTAGGGTTTTCAATTTGTGTTTTTCTACGTAACAACAAAAGAAACAGTTGTAATTAAAACCCTTTTCTTTTGAAAATTTGGCTACAGGAAAAATTTTTTATATTTGGCGTTGAAAAAGCGGTTTATTTTTGTCAGACACCACAAAAAAAGCTTAATAAACCCCCGGATGTAAATTGCGCAATGAATTGGCCGACAAAATATAGTTTTTAGCGTGTTCAATTGCGTGTTTTCTACGCCACACAAGGATACAGTTGTAATTAACCTTGCTTTTAATTTGGTACAGGGGAAAAAAGTATATATTTTGGGTTGAAAAAAGACGGTTTTTTGGGGGCAGCAAACCCCGCAAAAAACGCTTAAAAAAACCCCCGGGGTTTAAATTGGCAATAGAATTGGAGCCAAAAATGAATGGTATTTTTTTGTAAAAAACGCTGTTTTTAAAAAGAATCAAAGGGCTGGCTTGATCCCCTTTTTGGGTTTGAAGTATTGCAGCTGCCGTGGACGCCCCTGGTTTCAGACCAAAACCCCCAAAAAATTTGAAATAGAATTAAGAGAACAGTTTGAGACAAGCTGAGAAACCCCACAGAAATCGCTATATGAAAAAACAATTCTTCATTAAAAACTATAGCCCCAGCAGCACCCTTCCGATGAGCCGGAAGGAGGGGAGCTCCCGGCGTCGACCGGGGTTATTAGTCGGTGAGTACAGAAACCCCGGTTTGAAAGGGTTAAAACTTGCACATGTCATGCAGGCTTGCCCTTCTTCTCCCAGGTGCTTTGCCCATGTAGGCCATGGCTCCAGCCATTTTTTTCAATCAAAAGAACATTCATTACCCAAGTACCCCCAAAAGTTCGACTTCGTTCCCAACCGAAGTTTTCCCGAAATTCTAAACGAATTCCACTTCGTTAGAAAACAAATTTGCCCATCTTATTTTAATTATTATATTATTAAGCTCATAAATCATCCAAACCCTTTTTTAACTCTGTTATTGAATTTTACTGGCAAGTTCCTTGGCAAGAATTCCAAGTCTCACTGCTCTAACAGTAAAAAAATCCCCTTTTTATGTTTTTGTAGAAAATTTGTTCCCCAAGACGTAGAGGTGCCCCCTTTTTTAGATACAGCCCTGGCTATAAAAAAATCTTGGGATAGATCTCTTTATTACCTTTGGGTATTAAACATTTTTTATTCCCCCCTTTAAGCCGTCTTTTTTTCTAAACTAAATAACCCCAATCTTGCTTTCTTTTGGGTATTGTGTCCCCCCAGTCCTTTTTTTATTTTTGTTGCCCGCCTTTGTACCTGTTAAAGCTTACAATGTTTTTCCCTGTCCCACTGGTCCCCAAATTGTAAACAATTTTCCATGGTGGTTTTAAACCGGGTGACTTGTATAATGGGGAAAATTTTTCTTTCTATGCATCTTTCCCCTTTTTTAAAGCCCCCTTTGTCCATAGGGCCTTGGAGTTTGCTGTCTAAAAACTGGTGCTAAAATTAATTTTTTACTGTCCACCAGGTTTCCCCAAGTCCTTCCCCCAGGGTCATTTTACCCAGCCTTTTTCCCTTTTAAACATGAAATTTTATGTTTTGGTTTTTCCCTTTCCCCAGGGGGAAAATCCTTGCATTTGTCGGGTTTTAAAAACCTCTCTGTTTTTTTCTCTCCCCAGGCCTCCAACTTATCCAGATCCCTTTGTAATAACACATTATCCTTATTTGGGGGTTGATTACTTTAAGGGTTGTATTTTCCCCAAAGATTGATTTTTTCTACTGTGCAACCCCTTCTGTAAGCCCTTAAATTAAAAAATTTTTAAAAAAGGATTGGGCCCAATTCTGCCCCTTGTGGTCCCCCACTAGAAAACAGGAACCCAAGTTGAGTATGCACCTTTTAATTACCCCCTTTTTTTTTTCAAATTTTGGGAACCCATTTGCTTACCCACTTGAACTTTTTTCCCCCAAAGCCCAAAGCATTGTCATTTTACTTACCAACCTTTTATGGGCATGTTTTCAAAGGGTGTGGGAAACATCTAGATATATGAAAACCCCAATTGCCTCCCCCTTTCCAGTTAGCATAAAATTCCTATTAGAAGTGATGAGATTAGTCTGACAAAAACCGCCCTTCAAAAAACCCATGCTGGAAACGGCGTTATACTTTTTATTTTCGTGAAAATTCCCCAGGATAGTATTTTGGAAAAATCCTTAAAACCCTTTTTTTCCCCCAAAAACCCGGGGGAAAGCTTCCCGGGCCCCTATATTTTCCCAGGTAATTTTTTGACCCTTTTTTGAATATTGGCCCCCAAAATTTGCTATGCGAAAACCCCTTTTGGGGAATTTCCAATTATTATATTACTTTAAAATTATTTAAAAAGGGAATGGGGGCCCTTTATCTATGAAAAAAAATTCCCTTAACCCCCTTGGGACACGGGGGGGTTGCCATCGGGAAACCTTTGGGGATTTGCCCTTTTTTAAAATTTTTAAGAGGGTTTGGGTGCCCCTTTTTCCCTGGGTTAGACAAAAAAATTTTTAAAGGTTGGAGTTTCCCCACCCCCCTCTGTTTCAACGGGAAAGGGTTTCATCCCCCGGAAAAATTTCCCAGTGGAGAAAAAATGTTTAATAGGTTTGTTTTTTTTCAGCCCTCTAAGTCTTTTCCCTCGTTTTTTTAAAAGAGCCAATTTTCCTTTTTTTAATTTTTTACTTTTTAAAATGTTAAAAAATTTTTTGGGTTTTACTTTCAAATTTAACATATCTTTCGTCTCCAGCTTTCCCTTTCCCTTTATCTTTATTTTTCCCCACTTTATTTTTTTTCCCTATAGCTTCCTTAAGCGCCCCCTTCATACACTCCCTTGTTTTAGTGGGGAAAAAACGCTTTCTTTTTGTTTTTTTTTTTGCCTCTTTTACATCCCTGTTGATCCACTTTGGGTTTTTTTCCTTTTTTCCCTAATTATTTTTTTTCCCAATAAGGTATGTATCTCAAAAGTGGGCCCCTAGGATTTTTTTAAAAAATATCCCATTTTTATTTGTTCTGCCTTTTTTAAAATTACCTTTCCCATTTCAATATGGTTTAGGGCCTCCATAAGTATTTAAAATTTCCCTTCATTAAATTTCATTTGCTTTTGTGGCCCCCCTCCCAAAAAACTTTTCTTGAAGGATAAAGGGGGAAAATTATTTTATTATGGTCACTCTTTCCTAGGCCCCCTTAAAATTAAAGCTTTGTTACTCTGTCAGGTCTATTAGGGGAATATTAAGTTTTGGAAGGGTTTTCCTCTAGTCTTTTCTTGACCATTTGGCAAAGGTAATTTTCAAAATTATTGACAAAAACCGGGTTTTCCCTTTTTGAGAGCTACAGGTTTCAGATTCCCAAGTGATGTCTGGATAGTTTTAAAATCACCCTTTAAAAACAAATCATTTGATTTTTTTGCCTTTATTTATTTGTGAGGAGTTTCTTTTCATGGGTTCTGGTTTTATTTTGGGGGGCCTTTAGTAGACCCCCATTTGTTTTATAATTTTTTATTGGGTTTCCCCCCTTGGGATATTTACCATAGTGATTTCCCCCATGTTCATTACCGGTACCTTTATCTCCCCCCAGTGTTTGGGTTCAGGGCCCGGATTTTACATGAGGGCCCGGGAAAACCCCCCCCTTTGGTCTTTTCGTTTATTCAAAAAAAACTGTAAACCCCGAAATTTAAAATGCCCAGGGCGTTCTTTTCGTCAGCCTTTTTCTCCTTTTTCCCCCCCTATTTTCTTATTTTTTCCCCAGCTTTTAGGGAATTCTAGTTCATTTATTTTGTTGGTCAGACTCCTTGGGAATTTTGGGCAGAATTTCAAATTTGAGATTTTTCAGTTTTTATTCCTTTTTTCCCCGATTTTTTAACTTTGCTTTCACCCCCTCCCTCCCCTCCCCCCCTGTTTTATTCCTAATTCCCAGCTCTCTATCTTTTATTTCTTTGGGATGCCCATCTTTTTAGTTATCCTCCCCCCCGTCCCTTGTTTAAATATTCCTCCAAAATTCCCGGCCCTTTTGTCCCCCCTTTCACTGCACCCTCCCCATTTAGGGCAGGCCCCTCCTTTTTATAGAGTTTTGTAGCCAAGCAGAAGTCAGCCCAGTTCCCCCAAAAAAACCCAAAAACCCCCCTTTCCCTTCACAATTTTTTTAGCCTTTATTCATCTCTAAAACTCCCGTGGGCCCCTTTGGGTGGCGGGGGAAAAAGGTAAATATTTCTGAAAATTTTTACCTTGGAGGGGCCCTTTCCTTCAGGGTTTTGGCCTAAGCCCCGAAAACATTTTTAAGGACCCCCCACCTACCTCTAACTTTGTCATTTGGGGCCCCCTTTTGCACCATTGCAGCTGGATTCTCAACCCGCCCCAACCCCGCAAACTGTTTAACCCCATCCGCATTTTGTCGAAAATTGGGCCCCAGGGTTTAAAAGACATACTGTTCCCCGATCCCCGGTTTTTGTGCCCCGATTTCCCTATCTGTTTCTAATAAAGGGGGTCCCTAAAATACTAGACCTGTCTAGCCTCTCTGCATCCTTTTTTCCCCATCTTAATTAAACAGGGCCAAAGGGGAGGGTTTTCTGTTTAATGCAAATTTTTGAGCTGATATCCCCCCCATCTGCCAATCTTGGCCCAAATTTGTTGGGGTTTTACAAAATCAAGGGGGCCAGCCTTCCCCGACACTCTTCCCCCGACCCTTCTTTCTAATTGTTACCCAGTAGTTGCCTCAGTTTTGTACTTCCAAGTGCCATCCTACCCAGGCCCCCTACACCTGCGAGGGTTGCTCGGGAGCAGCAAACTCGCTTCCAAGTTGGCAAGGATCTCAGTCTTGCCCCTTGCTCATGTTGGGGTCGGATCCCGGGGTTTAAAATGTGCAGTGTGACACATCTCGCACAGCAGTATGGACCCTGAAACTGTTGCTAGGGATTGAACATTTTCACGGTTGTGCATGGCAGCATTGTCAAACCTGGAACTCATGGGGATGTTCCCCAAAAAATATATGAATTTTTAAATTTAATTTTAAGCATTTCAATTTCTGTCCACTCTAAATCCCCCAAAACTTTAAAAACTCTCAATCTTAAGTATCCACACTTAAAAAAAAAAAACAAACATAAGGAAAAAACACTTGGGAGACTCGTTCACTCGCCCCAAAATACTCAGGTTTTTAAAACCCTTTCCCCCCAAAGCTGTTTGGTTTTTGCTGCGACCCCCTCTTTTGTTGAATCAAATTGTTTTTAATGGGTTTAGTGATGCTGACCTGAATGGTATTTTGACAACTTTTTCAGTCATATATTTGGTTATAAAATTTGGCCCCCCTATGGGGGGCAGAAAAACACTCGCCTCTGATTATAAAAGTGAGTGCACGCTTGTCCTTGACCCCGTGATTAGGGTCTACTTCTTTGCTTGTGTTAATGGTGTTGTTTATTTTAGAAAGTGGTGAGGTGCATGACCAAGGGAAAACTAAAAAGTAATATTGCATGTGCTTTTGGGGGGGTTTTTGTTATTTTCCCAAGGGGCAACTTTTTGGGTCCCGTTCAGCTCAAAATTTTTTTTTTCTCAGGCAGCTCCCACCATCCCCAAACCAATTTTTTTAAAATTGCTTGTCTGTTTGAAAACAAAGGGACCCTTTCCTGTGAAAACTGCCAAGCTTTTTTTGCCTCACTTTTTGATTTAAAGTAAAATTTTAATTTTTACCCCAGTGTTTTCCTAACTTTATTTACTGTGTCATTTACTGTGTTTTTTACTTGCAAAAGCCCCCCTCCCCCTGCCCAAAAAGGGTTCATTTCCCAAACCCCTAACTAAAACCTTTTTAAAAATTTTAACCCTTTATTGGGGGTTTCTTGTCTGTTATTTGAATAGAAATTGAAAGTACTGCACGGTGATTAACAAAACAACACTGAGGGAAAAAAAAATGAATTTAAAAATTTAAAATTAAATTGATATACAGTATGAAAAATTATGATGGGGAAATTAAAAAAATTTCGGGCCCATTTTAAACCCCTTCTAACTTGGTTGTGCCAAGTTATAGTCATGGACAATTGAGGATCTCCCCGAAGCAGGTTGTAAAAATCCCCAAGGAAACAAAAATACGGGGCAAGAGGGGGGTGAGTTTACAGAACTTAAAGCTTGTTTTCTCCCAGTTGAGTAACATTCATCACTTACACATGGTGGATAACAGACGGGAAATACACTGGGGAGATGATGGCTGTAGATGCCAACCTCAAAAAGGTCCCTACAGCATCTGTGTTGGCGTATGAAAGCTTGGCATACATTTGCCTACAAAGTTTTCAATATGTGTGGCAAGACTTGTTTCTGAAGACAGTTTTAAATGAACAAATAACATAAAGCTTCTGCCAAATTGTTCATTATTTGATTTTGGGCCCAAAACCCGGTTTTTAAAAAATTTATGGCCCCTTTTAGCTGTAAAAAACCACTTTATACAGCATGCATTTTTGGATAGGTTGCAAAGTAGGTCTTATGAAAAACATTAATTGGACTTCTCAGGTTGGACGTTGTCTTTTTATTTGTTTATCATAACATTTTCTTCCTACACTGTTAAAACATCATGGTATGTCAGTGAGTTTTGAATATAAATTTGTTTGCATTATTTGTCACATTTTTGCAGTAACCTCTTCACAGGAATATGATGTTATATTTGAGTAGCTATTTCCTTGCCCACAAAAGAGGACAGTTATGAGGGAATTTGGAGAAGGTAAATGTCTTTATCAACAGGAACAGTGTAAGTTGTTGTGGTACTTAGGGGCACTAGAGTAGGGTGTAGTGCAAAGGGCAATGTGTTGAAAATTGGGACTGGGCAAAAAAGTATGTGCCCCTGGGGCATTGTTATAGGGGGGCGTGTGGGAAACCAAAAATTTCGCGCCAGAGTATGCCTTAAAAATGGGTGCTGAAAAAACCAAAGGGTGGGGCTCCTAAGAGCTGTCAAAAGCTTCAAGGGTTTCAAAGCTCATCTGCAGTTGCTATTGAAATTTTCATGTAAAGGGCCCGAAAGGTCTGGGTCGCGTTACTCTGATCTAGGGAAATTTTTGAAGAGCTGGAAATCAATCCCCAATTGCTTAAATATTGGGGATCATGTGCCCAAGGTTCTGTGTTCAGTCTCTTAGGATATAAATTTTTCCTTTTTCTAAAGATGGAAATATTCCAAAAAAAATTTTTTTTTTTTTTAATTTTTTAAAACATCCAAATGTAGGAAGGTGGTTTAATTCCCCCAGAAAGAAAAGCAAAAAGTTAACAAACAATAAAATTCAAAATTTCCCCACTACTAATTCAGAAAAAAATAAATGAGATGCACACTGTTTATGGTTTATGCTCTGTAGACAAAGGGTACCAGTTAAGGACTCTGTAGTCAAAATTATGCAGATATCCACGGCACTCAAAAAAACGAGAAAAGGTACATTGTAATATCAAGAAACTTTATCTTAAAGTAAACAGAATAATCATTGAGGAACATAACAGTTCTCACTGTAGGAAGTATGGTCTTGGACATTTACCAATAATGATGCCATAGTAGGAACTGGAATATAGTCAATTAACAACCAGGAAATGGGACAACTTAAAGGCACACTGTATCAGACTGGAGTACCTAGGGCCCACCAGATGAGTTAATTCTAGGGGCCCAACCCAAAGCTACTGTACTTTGCCTCTCTAAAACCTGTGTGGTGCCCCACCCAGTCTTGCTTTAACTTATACAAGCTGGTTTGATGACATAACCACACTATTCTGTAATCAAAATGGTGTGCTGGGACTTCTGAGTCTCCATCACCTAATTTCAGCAGGACACCAGATGGTCAACGTAAAAGGTCTAAAAATATATGTTCCCCTCCCTGAATGAGCTCATATAAATAAAAATATACAAAAAGCTATAACACAAAGTTAAAAATATAAAACCAATAAATAATGGTCATATAGTTACCAAATAACACCGCTACACAAAACAAGAATCCCAAGGCCAATATTACTAATTACTCCACTAAGAGCAAATACTGCCACATCATGACCACATATCACCACTAGTGTTGAGCGATTACGTTGGCTATCGACATCGGGCGATAGTCGATAGTCGGCCACCATCGATAAGGTTTTTCGATTAGTGAGCAGTCGATTATGAGCGATGACCATTAAAGTTATGGGAGATCAACAACACTTCATTTTTTACACCCAAACAGGGCTGGAGAAGCGGGAATTTAAAACAGCCACAACAGTCAAATGGATACCTTTCTACATCTTAGGCACAACACTTAGGCTATAAAAGCCACAGAAAAAAGTCACACACCATTCACTATCCCTGTCTTGTACCACAGCATGGACCTTAAAACCTGCTCACCCACAAATTAAAAAGTGCCAGAAGGCAGTATTATTTGAACCATCATTTTACTTGAATGGACATTGAATATCCCTGCCCTGGAACGCAGCATGACCCTAAAAACCTGCATGACCCATAGATTAAAAGTGCGGAAGAAAGTAGTCTTTGAACCCCCAAATTTTAGTTGAACTAGACATTGACAAACCCTTGTCCTGGACCGCAGCATGCCCCTTTAAAACCCTGTCTGACCCACAGATTAAAAGTGCCGGAAAAAGGAGTCTTTCAACCACCATTTTAGTTGAACTGGACATTGACTTACCTGTCTGGGAACCGCAGTATGACCTTTAAAAACCTGTCGACCCCCAGATTAAAAAAAGTGCCGGAAAAAGGAGTTTTTTCAACCACCATTTTATTTTGAACTGGACATATACTGTCCCTGTCTGGGCCACAGTATGACCATAAACCTGTCGACCCCAGATTAAAAAGTGCCGGAAAAAGGAGTCTTTCAACCACCATTTTAATTGAACTGGACATTGACTATACCTGTCCTACTATTAACAATGGAGGTAAGTGTAGCCTAGGCGCCAATAAACTTGAAAAAAGACAATAAAAAATAATTCTATCCTAGACGGCACACTGAGAAAAAAATTTAAACTTTTATTTAAGGATTCTTTAAAAAAACGTATTATTTCTAATTATATACGAAACGCTCGCACTAGCCTCCTATACATAAGGGCAATCACACTGAATAAATCTATGCATAAAGGGAAAAGTACCTGTCCTGTGCCACAGCATGACCCAGGGCCGGAGTTACAGTGGGTGCGGTGAGAGCCCAGGTTGGCGTCCGTCATCTATTAACACGCAGGTTAAAATGCCCTGATGACGCAGCAACGAAAACTGTCGTGCTGAAGCAGAGTGCGGAAGCGGAAGTGTGAGAACTCCAGCCTTCCTCAGTACACAGTCAAGACCTGGGTAGCGCTTGCCCTCCATTGAGTGCGGACCAAATTTAGCTTCACTTGGAAATACTGGTGGTTAACGCTCCTGTTCCCCCCAGGGTGCCCTTTATCTTGCATTCTTTTTCTCATTTTTACTCAACGTGCTGGGAGGAAATTGTCTCTGTACCTTGTTCTCTGTCCGTGCTCCATACTCATGTCCTCTGAATAAACCACATCTGGTCAAGTTTTTCCTGTACCCTTTCCTTGTACAATTTTAGAGGAATTTTTTTTACCCGCTATTTTGTACAAGCAAGTTTTTTAGAGTTTAATTCTAGAAAAAAACATTTTTAAAATAGGATGGAAAACCCCCCATGTCTTTCTTTCTCTTTTTTTAATTGTATTAAATGGGTTGTCTCAATACAGGGATTGATAGCTATGTTTTAAAAATCTTGCAAAACAAGTCATTTTGCATTTTGTGTCCATTAACAGTGTCCTACCTATTCCTGTTTCTGACAGCACCATCACCCTTGAGCCACTCTTGACAATTGTGAAGAACAAATGTCTGTTAGAAACAACATTTTTTTATAATAGGACCTGTAGTATAGCTGCATTTCAAAGCAAAATGCCCCCCAAAAATTCAAAGCATGACCCTTGAGCCCTTTTTGGGCAATTGTGAAGAACAAATGCTGTTAGAAACAACATTTTTTTATAATAGGGGCCTTTTAGTATTGCTGCATTTCAAAGCAGCATGACCCCAAAAAAATTTAAAAAATGCTTCTCAGCCCCTGTTTTAAAAATTGTGAGGGAGAAATGCCATTAGAAGCCAAATTTCTGTTCCAAAGGACAATGTTATTGCGTATCTCAAGCTACGACCCAAAAAATTTAAATATGACTTTTAGCCCCTGTTAAAAATTGGAGGAGGGAAATGCCATTAGAAGCCCCATTTCTGTTCCAAAGGAATGTTATTTGTATCTCACAGTACTGACCCAAAAAATTAAAATATGATTTTCAGCCACTATTTAAAAAATTTTGGGGAGAAAAGCCCCTTAGAAAACACATTTTTTGTTCCAAAGGCATGTTATAGCTGTATTCACAGCAAATGACCTCAAAACATTGACAATGCGAAAATTTTAAAATAAAGTGGTAAATGGGAATCGGTGTTGTCAGAAAAACCCTTTCTGTTTTTACAGTCTCCTCCAGCAAAGGAAAAAAGAGGAAAAGAGAAAAAAAATTGCAGAAGAAAAAGGTCATTTTAAAAAAAGTTTTCAAGAGGACCATTTCTGTTTGAAAAGGGAAAGTGAAGTAGACCCCCAAAATCGGTGACCCCGGGGAATTGGGGCCACAACTATCAGAGATCCATGCTGATTATCTTTTATGAAAATCAAACGATTGCTTTTTGTGGAAAGCCCGGGGGCGTTTGTCTGTAATGATCCCCCAGTGTGCTGAAGGTCCGTCAGATTGCGCTGGTGTGGGCAGGAAAAAACCCCCTATGGGTGAAGCCGTCTGGCATTCGTCCATTTTGGATACCCGAAGTTATTGGGTCCGGAATGTGTTGAGGATTGCGTTCGCTATCGAGATCGATCTATAGTCGATAGTCGGCCCCCTTAGATAGGGTTTTTTGATAGTGAGCATCATTATGCGCGTGCCATTAAAGTTATGGGGAGCAACAAAAACCTTCATTATTACACC
>JAODAL010054362.1:0-24678 GCA_025379985.1 Phyllomedusa bahiana
AAGTATATAAATGCCCAAATGAAACTAAAATGGGGGTTGAAAGACCCTTTTTTTTCCGGCACTTTTTAAAATTTGTGGGGGCCCGGGCGGGTTTGGGGCTCATGCTGTGGCCCAGGACAGGAAATATTCAATGTCCATTGAAACAAAAAATGGGGGGTTAAAAAGACTCCTTTTTTTTTTTTTTTTCCTTGTTTTTTTTTTTTATGTTTTTTTTTTTTTTTTTTTTTCCTTTTTTTTTTTTTTTTTTAAATGTGGGGGCCCAGCGGTTTTGGGGGCTAAAGCGGGTGGCCCGGGACAGGTATGGGCCCAATGTCCATAAAAACTAAAATGGGGGGTTGAAAGACCCCTTTTTTTCCCCGGGAAACCTTTTTAAATTTGGGGTCAATGCAGGTTTGGGGCTCATCCCGGGGCGTTCCAGGACAGGGAAAATTCAATGTCCAGTTAAAAGTAACTTTGAGGTTCAAACCCATACTCCCTTTTTCGGGCACTTTTTAATTTTGGGGGATGCGGGTTTAAGGGTCAGGCTGGGGTACAAGACGGGGATAGTAAATGGGCCCGGGTGATTTTTTTTCTGTGACTTTTTATAACCAAATGTTTTGCCTAAGATGTGGGAACGTATCCTTTTGACTGTTGTGGATTTTTAAATTTTCGGCTTCTCCACCTTGTTGGGGGGAAAAAATAAAGGGTTTTTTGGTTGCTCTCCCATAGACTTTAATGGCGCGCATAATTTCGTTGCTCACTATCAAAAAAAACCTTATCGATAGAGGCCGCCCTTACGACTATCGATCGATCCCCGATAGCCAAGGGGGAAATCGCTCAACACTATCATCATCATAGAGATGGTATTTCGGGAAGCCAAATTTATTTAGGGGTTTGGCCAATGGGGGCTGTATAGTTTGAGAAGAGGAAATGACCAAGAATGACCCATGAGGGACCCCAACAGCAAGAGGGAGGGGAGAAGTAGTAAAAACCCCTGCAAATGAACACTGAAAAAGCGGAAGGGAACCAAGAGAGAGGGGGTGTCTTGATCCCCAATTTTTACGGAGCATGCTGAAAGAAGAGGGGGGATAAAAAATGTCAAATGCTGGGAGAGGGGATCCATCAGAATCACAACGAGTATTTACCCTGAGATTTAGCAGGGGAGATCGTTTAAGAATTTAACTAGAGCAGTTTCGGGGGAGTGTAGGGTTTCGGAAAACCCAAATTGGGAAAGGATCGAGAAAAAGAGTACAGAGAGATAGCGGGATTAAAACCAAAATAGACAAACGCTTTTCCAAGGAAATTTAGAGATGAAGGGGCCCCGATTAAAATTAAAACCGGTCATAATTAGCCGCAGGGGTGGGTCCAGAGAGGGCTTTTTTTAGTTAAAAGGGGGGATAGGGCCTGTTTTAAAAAAAGAGTGGGAAAAAACCCAGTGGAGAGAGAGAGGTTTAAGATTTCAGTAAGGGGAGAGAGGGAAACTGGAGAAATAGACCTTTACAAGGTGGGAAGGAAAGGGGTCATAAAAGGCGGGGGTGGGGAAGCAGACAGGAGAAAGTCTGGACACTTCTTTTGCATTTGGGTTTAAGAGCTGAGAGCAGACAAAAGGGTGTTTTCGGGGAGGGGCAGGGGTGGGGTTTTGTTGGGTTTTGATATGAAGATGGGTTAAACCGATCCTGCAATTTTTGGGCTTTTAATGAGTGGCCAGGGGCTTCAGCAAAAGAGGCCCGTGACCGGGGCCTTAGCTTTGGGGGCCCGAGGAGGGGGGTGGGGAAAGGTTTTTTGAACAAACAATTTTGGGTTTTTTGTGTAATTGGAGAAGAGGGGAGGTGAAATTTTTGTTTTGGGGCGTGAAGGGCAGTGGGTAAATTCCCCGAGCATGAATTTTTAGTTTAGAAAGCTGCAAAGGGGCTTTGACTTTCTCCGTACAAACCCGGAACAGCGCTGAAATGGGGGGAGTCCCGAAAGGGGGGGTGCCATGGGTGTGGGTGGTTGGGGGGTGTGGGGTGGTGGGCCCAAAAATGCCAGGGTTTGGGTGAGAGCATTTTATTGTAACTTAACAGCCAGGCAGGCAGGGGAGGGAGGAGATTTGGGGGGACTGAAAGGGCTGTATGGTGTCCCGTGATTCCTTTAATTTTTTAATGGGGCGGATATTTCCGAATGGATTTACGGGGAGGTGTGTCCCCTAGAGGGCTGCGAAATATTTGATAGTAAAAGAGATGAGGGGTTAAAAAAACGGGAGAGCAAAAAGGGAATTTGTGAGGGTTTGAAATTGATGAAAAAACCGTAAAAACCAATCAAGTTGGGGTTCCCAAACCCTTTTGGGTGGGGGAGCTGTAAACTGCGAGAGGCCAAGAGAAGAGGTTTAGTGAAAAGGAAAATGAGAGGCCGAAGGAGACATGGGAAATCAAACAATGGGGAGTTGAAATCCCCTGATGGAAGATTAAAAAAGATCCAGAAAACCCGGCGGGGGGAGCCGGGGGGGCTGTACCAACCCCGGGCGAAAGAAAATTGGGCCGAAGAAATCCCCAAAAAGGGGTTGGAACCCAACCCAAAAAGGAAAAATGAGGGGAGGGGACAGGGGGGGAAAAAACCCCGGTAAAAAGAGGTGGTTAAAAAGAAAAATTTGCCCAAAATCCTCCCCGCCCGGGTTTTTCAGGTTTTGGGGGTGGGGGGTTTAAGTTAGCCCCACCATAGGGAGGGGGCGGCAAGGGAAGAGTAAACAAGTGCTGGGGGCCCCTGTTTTTGTGAGAGCTAAAGGGGGTTGAGGGGGTGGGGAAAGAAACGGTCATGAACAGCAGTGGATTTTTGCCAACAGATCGGGCGTTCCCAGAGCCACTTAAAAAAAGGGGGAGAAAAAAAATTTCAGTGAAAGCAAGGGGTTAGCAGGGTTTTTTAAAGGGAGGGAGAAGAGGAGGGGGGATGAAAAAGTAAAAGGGAAGGAGGGCCGGGGGTTTGGAGAAGTCTCCCGCAACGAGAACGGGAAGGGGAATGAAAAGCGAAAAGGGGTGGGTTTTGTGATGTGGGAAAAAGCCGGGGCTTTTTGGGGCCTATGGGAACAGTGATTTGTGTGGTTTAAAAAGGGGGAAAAAGTGTTTGGGATTATACATGGGGGAGGGGGGGAGAAGGGGCGGGTTTTGATAAATTGTCAGGCTGAGACGGGAGTAAAGTAGGAGGGGGAAACTCAAGGTACAATAGGAGCAAAATTTAATGAAGTGTGGTTTTATGATCAGGAAATCACAAAAAGTTCCCCTTTTGGCCCCCTTTTTTTTGCCCACTTCTTCCCCTTTTTTGTCCCATTTCTCAAACCCACTTACAATCTTCACTTTCAAATCCCAGGGAATTTCAAATCATCACTAAAAAAGGGTGCACGATTTAAACCCCCCCCTCATTGACCCTCAGCCACAAATGTTATAGGGAGGTTTCTCCCAATTATACACCCGGGAAACTCAGGTGTCGTAAAGGGGGGAATTACAAAAAGGGCCCCTTTACCAAAAAAAAAAAACTTCAAAGTAAGGGTTTTGGGGTCAAATGGCTGGACAAATAAAAAAAGGTAAATTAAAGGATAAAGGGGTGGGATGCTATCTCTTCACACAACGTACCATTCAAATATACAATATAATCAGACAGATAATGCAGAGGGGTTGCTGAGGGATGTAGTTCACACAACGTACCATTCAAATATACAATATAATCAGACAGATAATGCAGAGGGGTTGCTGAGGGATGTAGTTCACACAACGTACCATTCAAATATACAATATAATCAGACAGATAAGGTTATGCACATCCGAAAACATTTTTGAAAAAGATGAACATAGGTGCACACTGGTGCGGCTGTAGTATACATACATATTCCAATATCAGTGGCACACTATAAACTAGAGAAACTATCAAAGGGGACATAGGAATTTTGAAAAAAGCATTTCTGTTATCAAGGATATATGAAATTTCTCTGTGCAGATCCTCTGTAAATCATTAAGATTTTGAGACTGTCGCTTGGCAACTATGAGCTTCAACACCCTCCATAAGATTTCTACAGGCTCGGACTGACCCACCGGGGAATCGGGGAAACCCCCCATTGGCCCCTGAGCATGGCAGACCTGGAAATGTTTTTAACTACATTTACAACCTTGGAAGAAGCAGAAAAGTATAGAAATAGAGGCAAAAAGCGAGAGACAGAGTATAGGAGGCATGTACAGTCATTTACAATAGCTGTAGGGTGGGCCCCTAAAATAAACTACACCGATGGGCCCAGAAACAGCTCAACTGTAAGGCCCCTAGAGTTAACTCCACCTGTGTGCACTAGGCACCGCAGTCCGACACTGGTTTTCTATGGGATTAAGCTCTGGAGACTGGCTAGGCCACTCCGTGACCTCAATGTGCTTCTTTTTGAACCACTCCTTTGTTGCATTGGCTGTATGTTTTGGGTCATTGTCTTGCTGGAAGACCCAGCCACCACCCATTTTTAATGTCCTGGCGGAGGGAAGTAGTCCTGTGTCCTTAGCAGAGAAAGACCCCCAAAACATAATGTTTCCACCTCCATGCTTGACAGTGGGGACGGTGTTCTTTGGGTCATAGGAAGCATTTCTCTTCCTCCAAACACGGCAAGTTGAGTTAATGCCAAAAAGCTCCATTTTTGACTCATCTGACCACAGCACCTTATCCTAATCACTCACAGAATCATCCAGGTGTTCATTGGCAAACTTCAGACGGCCTGCACATGTGCCTTCTTGGGCAGTGGACCTTGTGGGCACTGCAGGATTTTAAACCATTACGGCGTAATGTGTTACCAATAGGGATGAGCGATATTATCGCCAAAAGTTGAAATCGGCACAGTTTTTAGGTTTATTGTAAATTTCCAATCACGCGATAGTTTAGCTGACAATCTTACAGATAATCTATTACTATCGCGCCATTTTCAGCGTTTCCTGACATTTTGGTGGCCAGCCAATCAGCTCCGGTGATAGAGGCGGTTGAGGAGGATGTACGACGTCACCACTTTGGCGGTGTATTGGATCTTTTTTGGGCTGCAAAAATCACATGACCTCGTTTATCTATGCAACTGCATTTCCTGTTTGAGCTCATACCCTTCTTTTCACACTTCACAACAGGAAACGTGTCTGTCTATTTTTTAAACCAATAGCTGTTCTAACAGCTCTGATAGATATCTCTTCTAATACAAGAAACCATCCACCTACCTACAGCTTAGAATATATTTAAAGAGGTTAGAGAATTTCACTTCTTATTTAGTTAGAGAAAGTTTTAAGGATATCTACTGGTGTGTGCAGCTGCGGGGGAAGAAGGGGGGCGGCTGCGAGGGGTGGGGGGTGCGGCAGGAGGAGAATCAATTGAAAGGAAGATATTTTGCAGCTCAGTGTGCTCTGTGATCTTCATTTGAAAAAGAAATTTTTTTACCACTTTTTTGGCCAGAAAGACCTCTATAGAGTGAAATGTCCCTGCCCTTTTCAGTTCTATTGCAATCACTGCAATCACTGTCAGTGTTCCCAAAAACCTGCATAACTTATCGCTATAACTTTTAAATAGTTTTATTGAAGTCCGTGTGTCTGTTTGCCGCAAAGAGCTCAGTTGTACTCAAATTGTGTTATATATATTTGATAGTAAATTACGACTGTAGTCAGTGATGCAAAGGCCGCCATATTAATCCATATAAAATTTAAACATTCTTATTGCAGTCCGTGCGTCTGTTTGGCACATAGAGCTCAGTTGTATGCAAATTGTGTTATACATATTTCCTAGTAAATTGCACCTGTAGTCAGTAGTGCGAAGGCCGCCATATTAATCCATATAACATTTAAATACTCTTATTGCAGTCCGTGTGTCTGTTTGCCGCAAAGAGATCAGTTATACGCATATTGTGTTATACATTAGTGTTGAGCGATTACGTTGGCTATCGACATCGGTCGATGGTCGATAGTCGGCAATCATCGACAAGATATTCGATGGTCGATGATAGATGACGCCGATGACCATTAAAGTCTATGGAGAGCAACAACACCTTCATTCTTACCCCCAAACAGGGCTGGAGAAGCGGGAAATTTAAAATCCACCAACAGTCAAATGGATACGTGCTACATCTTAGGCAACACACTTAGGTTATAAAAGCCACAGAAAAAAGTCACACACCATTCACTATCCCTTCTTGTACCACAGCCATGACCCTTAACCTGCATCACCCACAAATTAAAAAGTGGTAGTAGATTTGAACCATCATTTTACTTGAACTGGACATTGAATATCCCTGTCCTGGGAACCAGCATGAGCCTAAAAACCTGCATGACCCCCAGATTTAAAAAGTGCCGGAAAAAAGGGAATCTTTCAACCACCATGTTAGTTGAACGGGACATTAACTATATCTGTCCTGTACCGCAGTATGACCATTAAACCTGTCTGACCCACAGATTAAAAAGTCTGGGAAAAGAGTCTTTCACCACCATTTAGTTGAAATGGGCATTGACTATACCTGTTCTGTACCACAGTAAAGACCATTAAACCTGCTGACCCACAATTAAAAGTGCCGAAAAAGGAGTCCCTTTTAACCACCATTTTAGTTGAACTGGACATTGACTATCCATGTCCTGGGCCGCAGCATTTCCCCAAAAAAACCCCATGACCCACATTACGATGATGACGACATTCGGTGCCGTGACTGGGAGGACGAGAAGGTAAGACTGCTGGATGCAGGTTGCATAACCACTGAAGAACAGATTGGCGACACTGTTCGTTTACCTGAGATTCACAGGGCCCTGACCCAGAGATGACAGGCCTGACGGTCCTGCAACTGACGATCCGCTGGCATGCGTTTTGTCGCCAGCACTGGAAGGAGCACCTTCTCTCGTACCTCTACCCCCATGGGCCTACCCCCCTCTTTGCTTGCTTACCACCTGAATTTCGCTCCATGTTCAGAAATATTAAAAATTTTTATAAGGTAGGAAGTTTTGGAAAGTCCCCTTATAAAAAACGGCAAATCACAGCCCATTCTCAAATCCCTCAAATCAAAACAAAATTGCTGGATTCAAATTTAACTGCAAAGTAAATCTATCAACAAAGCTTGACTGACCAAAAGTGAAAAAAACACCTGTCTGAAATGTATACGGATATTAAAAGGTATTTTTGGAACCTTTCAATTCACCTGTGGTGACTACAAAATTGCTGTATTCACATTTAACTGCAAAGTAGCTCTATCAACAAAGCTGGCCTGCACCAAAGTGAAAAAACACGTACCTGAAATGTATTTTGATAATAAAGGTAATTTTTTGGGACCTTTCAATTCACCTGTGGTGACTAAAAATTGCTGTATTTTACATTAACTGCAAAGTAGATCTATCAACAAAGCTGGCCTGCGCCAAAGTGAAAAAACACGTATCTGAAATGTATTCGGGTAATAAAAGGTATTTTTGGCACCTTTCAATTCACCTGTGGTGACTACAAAATTGCTGTATTCACATTTAAGTGCAAGGTGCCTCAATGAACAAAGCTGTACTGCGCCAAAGTGAAAAAACTAATTTTTATATTTCCGAACATGTAGCGTACTGCAGTGTAAGTTTAGGGAACGAGGGGGGGAGGACATGGAGGTAGAGGGACGAGAGAAGGGGGCTTTTTTCCCGTGCTGGCGACAACAACAAGCCAGAAGATCGTCGGTTTTCAGGACCGTCAGGCCCCGTCATTGATGGGTCGGGGCCTTTTGAACTCAGTAACGAACAGCGTCGCCAGTCTTTCTTCAGTGGTTAATGCAACCTGCATCCAGCAGTCTTACCGCCTTGCCCTCCCAGTCATGGCGACAAATGTCGTCATCATCATCGTCAGCATCCGTCCAACATGAAGCGAAGGCAGCCCAAATGTCAACTCATGTACCCACCACTGTGAATAATCCATTTTCTGAAGACCTCTTTTATGACAAAATGCGGTTGGGGTCAGAAGGCATTTCAAAAGATCAAGAGGCCAAAGAGGATGATTTTGTCTGCTCTGACGCCCAATCGCTGATGCCATCAGAGGAGGAGAAGGAAGCCGGTCAATCGGTAAAAATCCCGGACTGTCAGCCATGCCTTGCAGTGCCTGTTGCTTGTAGCCTGCAGCTCCAGGATGTAGAATGTCACCTGTGTAGATGATAATAATGATGATGATGACGACATTGCGGATCCAACGTGGTCTTTTCAGCAGAATTTGCTTGCGAGCGCTTCATCACTGGACGAGGAGGAAGACGATGGGGTAGTGTCAGTACGGGTCCCGCCTCAAAAAGGGAGAGGGCGGTCGCACAAGTCCGCTGAGATTATTCCTCCAGCCATGATCAGCGGAAACACTGCTCCTCGCTTGTTGCCGTCGAAAAGGTCCTGGACCTCTCAAGCCTGGACCTTTTTCGATCAAGCCACTAATTCATCCAGCGATGTCATATGCCGACTTTGCCATAAACGCATCAGTAGATGGAAGAATCTTAGTTGTTTAACCACCACCAACATGTCTAGTCACATGCAGTGAATGCATGAGTTAAAAATGGAGGGAACACTAGGCGAAAAAAGACCACACTGGTCCCGGGCACCCAACAACTGTCACACCCTCTGTCTCCGCCTCCTCCTCCTCCGCCACTTCCAAGACCAAACGTTCCTCAGCTGCCCATGTCCCTCAGCGTCATGAGCAAGGATCAGCCTCCGCTTCAGCCTACATCGTCGCCCGAGAACCACCACCACCGCCAGAGACTCATCCTACCCCTCCACCAGTTTGACAACCTGCATGCCGTACAGCGGCCAGTCTAGCAGCCAGCCTTCTGTCTACCAGTTTTGGGAGAAGTAGAAACACTTTAACCCAAACCATCCGAAAGCCAAATGCCTGAATGTCGGCATTGCCAGGCTTTTGTCCTTGGAAATGTTGCCTTTCCATTTGGTGGACACAGAGGGGTTCCGCCACCTCATGGCCCTTGCCTGCCCCCAATACCAGATGCCGAGCAGGCAATTCTTTTCCAGAAAAGCTGACCCTGCCCTGGCCAGCCACGTGTCATCTAAAATTTCAAGCGCGTTGTCTGCATCTGTGTCCGGCAAAGTCCATCTGACCACCGACACATGGACTAGTAAGCATGGCCAAGGCCGCTATATCTCTGTGGCAGCTCACTGGATGAGCTGGGTGGATGTCTCTGGTGGTGACGGTGGTTCTCTGGCTTGGCGCTCGCTCTTCAAAACCGCAGGGATGGTGCAGGTTTCTTTCACCCAAGGCCCACTGGTAGCATCACGTGCCCAGAGAAAACAAGCCTTTTTAAAATTAATCTGTCTTGGAGACCGTCAACACACAGGTCAGGAGCTGTGGACGGCTCTTCGCAACGAGACCGAGCGCTGGCTGGGTGACAAGAATGTTGTGCCTGGTAAGGTGGTGTGGGATAACGGTCTAAATCTGCTGGCCGCCCTTATCGGTAGGCTGGAGCACATCCCTTGCCTGGCACACGTCATGAACCTCGTCGTCCAGAAATTTCTAAAGCGCTACCCGGTCTGGACTGCCTGCTGAGGAAGGCTCGAGGTCTGAGCTCACACTTCCGCCATTCGCACCCTGCTTCGTCCCGGCTGGCTGCGTTACAGCGTCATCTCAACCTCCCCATCAACCGTCTCATTGTTGACGTGGCAACACGCTGGAATTCCACTCTCCACATGCTCCAGCGATTGTGGCCGCAACGCAATGCCATTACGCAGTACGAATTGACACATGGCCTGACAAGCAGCGGTGCGAACCTCGGAGTGTTGAACCACCGAGAGTGGAGGCAGGTGAAAGAGCTCTGCACCATCCTTGCGAGTTTTGAAGAAGCCACCAAAATGGTCAGTGTGGACAATGCCCTTGTCAGCATGAGCATTGTGGTTATCTTAGTTCTGAAACAATCATTGGACACTCTGAAACAGCAGGTCCCCCAGCGACGGAGGAGGAGACGGACACAGATGCGGACACGGATGCGGACACGGAGCCTTTCTCTCCGTCGAATCCAGAAGGCCCGACAGTTTCACAACTTTATGGGTCTTCATTAGACAGTGGTTCGGGGTCCAGGGCTAGTGCAAGGCGGCGCCTCAGCTTTCAGGGTTACAGCATCTGAGGCAAGTCAGGGCTGTGTTGAAGCTGAGGCGGAGGAAGCAGAGGAGGAAGATGAGGTATTCCTGGACACCGACGTTACCGATGTTCCTGCCTTGGAAAGAGGTTGGCACAGATGTGAGGCGGAGAAGAAAGATGAGGAAGATCAGTTTGCTAGTGTCCCTCCACCCAGAGGCTTGGGAAATCAAGGCTCCATCTCTCACATGAGTGCTTGGATGCTCCATTTCCTCCAACATGATCCTCGCATTAAGGCCATCAAAACGAACAACAGTTACTGGGTGGCCACCCTCCTCGATCCCCGGTACAAAGCAAAACTCAGCACTTTCCTTCCACACACCCAAATAGAGAGTAAAATGCAGGAATTGGAGACCAGGCTGATTGATCAACTGGAGACAACTGTTGCGTCTGCTTCACGTTCTTCAAATGTCACAGTGGAACAACGTCAGCAACGTGACAGGAGTAGAGTGCCAAGTAGCCGGAGCATTAGCAGCAGGCAATGTGGCAGAAGCCTAATGGGTGACCTCTGGCAATCCTTATTTACCACCTCACCAACGCATGTAATGCAGGGCACACATAAAACACACAGAGTCCGGCTTAAGATCATGGTGCACGACTATCTGCGTCTCAACACCAATGTTTTTGGATATGTTCCGTACCCAATCGATTTCTGGGTATTCAAAATGGATGAATGGCCCGAGCTCACTCGCCACGCCATAGAGGTGTTGTCCTGCCCAGCAGCCAGCGTCATATCTGAGCGGATCTTCAGCACAGCTGGAGGAGTCATTACAGACAAACGCATCCGTCTTTCCACTGATAATGTGGATCGTTTGACTTTCATCAAGATGAATCAGGCATGGATCTCTGATGATGTTGTGGCCACAATTGCAAAGGTCACCGATTAGTTGGCGGTCTACTTCACATTCCTCTTCAAACAGAAATGGTCCTCTTGAAAAAATTATTTTAAAATGATCATTTCTTACTGCAATTTTTATTCTCAGTTCCCAAAAGGTCATTTTGATGGTTTTTCGGTGAGGAGAATGTAAAAGACACCAATTGTACAAGGTTTCATGAAAAAAACCGTATTCCATTTACTAACTTCTTCATTCAAATTTTTCGCACTGTCTATGGTTTTGGGGCATGGTGCTGTGAGATACAGCTATAATCAAGATCCTTTAGAAGAGAAATGTGGCTTCTAAGTGGCATTTCTCCCTCACAATTTTTAACAGTGGCTGAGAAGTTATTTTTATAATTTTTTGGGTCATGCTGCTGTGAAATACAGCCATACTACAGGTGCTATTTTAAAAAATGTGGTTTCTAACAGACATTTGTTCTTCACAACTGTCAACAGTGGCCAACGGGTCATGTTTTGAAATTTTGGGGGCATGTTGCTGTGAAATACAGCTATACTACAGGTCCTATTTTAAAAAATATGGTTTCTAACAGACATTTTATGGGGCATGGTGCTGTCAAAAACAGGAATAGATAGGACACTGTTAATGGACACATATTGCAAAATGACTTGTTTAGCTAGCAATCCCTGTAGTGAGACAACCCATTTAATACAATTAAAAAAAAGAGAAACAAAGACTTGGGGGGATTCCATCCTATTTTAAAAATGTGTTTTCTATAATTAAACTAGTGTTGAGCGATTATAATCGACAAAGTTGAAATCGGCAAGGTCTTTATGTTGATCGAAATTTTCCGATCACGCGATAATTTAGGTGAGAATCTGCGCATAATCTATTAATATCGCGCCATTTTCGGTGCTTCCTGTCATTTTGGCGGCCAGAAAATGAGCTTAGAGAATATAGCAGGGTGAGCTCGGTGTGCGATTTCATGACTGTGATGTGTATGGTGGAGATAGGATGGAATAATCACATAACCTCGTTATACATAGAACAGCCCTGCCTGTTCATCATCAGTGTGTGTCTGTGTCTCATAACAGCAGGATGTATGTCAGCTTTCTCCTCAATACAGCTCAGCGACACAGTTTTTTTTGTTCACAGAGACAACTATGCTTTTAGCTGTGAACATTAGAACATAGGCAGATTAGAGAATTTCAGCTTTTACTTAGTTAGGCTGAGAATTTGAAAGAAGCATCTAGCGCTGTACAGCCGTGGGGGGAGGAGGGGAAAAGGCAGACAGGCAGGCAGGCTTTTGAAAGGAGAGTGTAATTGTTTTTTCCAAGACTGTTTTTGAATCTGCTTTTAAAAATGCTTTTTTTACCATTTTTGGGATGAAATAGTCCCTTTGTTTTTTGTGCAGCCTGTACTTATATTAGGATATAGAACTTTTCTTTTTAAACGGGCGGTGTTTTTTATAGGTGCAAAACCCCCCTTTTATTGGATAGGATGTACACGTTTTAAAATTATTTTTTTTTCACTTTTGTGCACCCCAGTTTTTTTAAAAAGGGACCCCCTTTGTACTTAAAATGGGAAAACAAACTTTTCTTTTCCCCTCAGGTGTTTTTCATAGGTGAAAAGGGGGGGGCCCCACCTTTTATTATTTTGTACAAAATTTAAAATTTGGGTTTTTTTTTTCATTTTGGGCGGGGCCCATTTTTTTTTTGAAAGGGACCTTTTTGTACTTATATTCCCTACAAAAATTTTGGGTTGGGTAATTGCTTGTTGTTTTTCATAGGTGAAAAAAAACCCCTATTTTTAATCAGTCCCAAATTTTGAATTACGTGTTTTTAACTTTGGCGGAGCCCAGTTTTGTAAAAAGACCCCCCTTTTGTACTTACAATAGGAAAATAACTTTTCTAGTCCCCTCGGGTGTATTTCATAGTGGAAAAACCACCTTTTTTTTATCCTTTACACAATTAAATTTTTTTTTTTCACTTTGGGGGGAAAACCATTTTTTTTGAAAGCCCCATATTGTACTTATTTTTACCATACAAAAATTTTGGGCTAGTAATTGTGTTGTTTTTCATAGGGGGAAAAAACCCCCTATCAGTATCAGTACACAATTTACTTAGTGTTTTTCATTGGCGCAGCCAGTTTTTTTCCCGGGGGGGGGGGGAACCCTTCTTTGTATTAAAATAGGATACAAAACCTTTTCAAAATACCTGGGTGTATTTCATAGGTGCAAAAACCCCCTTTTTATTACCCTTTACACAATTTAAATGGGTTTTTTTTCATTTTGGGGTGCAACCCAATTTTTTTTGGGAAAACCCATTTGGGGCTTATATTCCCATACAAAATTTTGGCTATTTAATTGCTTTTTGTATTTCTTTGGTGAAAAAAAACCACCTAAAATTTTATCAGTACAAAAATTTAATTCCCGGCTTTTCTTTTTGGGTTTCACCCCAGTTTTTTTCCAAAGACCCACTTTGTACTTACAATGGGCACAAAATTTTTCTAGTCATTTTCGGGTGTATTTCATAGGTGCAAAAACCACTTTTTAAATTATCCGTAAAACATTTCAAATAGGTTTTTTTTTTTCCTTTGGGGTGGGGACCAGTTTTTTTTCATAGAGCCACCGGGGTACAAAAATTTAAATTTCAGACTTTTGCAGTTATGTTGTTTGTATTTTATTGGGGGAAAAAAACCCCCGTTTGATATCTGTTTTAAATTTTTAAATTTAGTTTGTATTTCATGGGGGTTCGGGCCCTAGTTTTTTTAAAATTTAGCCACGTTGTAGGGACAATTCTATAAAATAAATTTTTTGGGAAAATTTTTCTGTTTGTCATTGCTGAAAAAAAACGTAATTTCTCTTTCCCATGTAACTTCTGAATAGTTTTTTTGCGCTCGTTGAATCTCAGTTTGGCCCAGATACGCATTTGTATGATATTTTGTTGAAAACTATAAATTCCCTTTGTCTACGGGGCCCAAAAGGGGAAGAACATTGTTGTTTTGTCTTTTAGGTTTTTTCCCAAACTAAAACCGCATTTCCCCGGTATTCGCTAGAAACATTTCAGTTTCTAATCCTAGTTGCCTTAGGAAATTTTTAAAGGGTTTTAAAAATAGCTGTGATTTTCCTCTTTTAAAAAGAGAAATGTCAAAAAATCTTCCATTTCTTTCTTTAAAATTTTTTTCTTTTTTAAAATGGAGCGAAAAGCAGGTGTTAAACGAGACAAAGGGGTGTAGGACATTTAGGTGGGGGTACGAGAGAAGGGGCTCCTTCCCGTGCTGGGGGACAACATGCAAGCCAGCGTATCGTCGGTTTCAGGACCGTCAGGGGTTTCAAGGGTGGGTTTAGGGCCTGTGAAATTTGTTTAAAGAAAAGTGGCCCCCAAAACTGTTCTGGGAGTGGTTTTTTTGCAACCTGCATCCAGCATTTTTAACTCCTAGAACTTTCCCGTCACGGCCACAAATTTTCGTAAACCCGCATCGTCCCCTTTCCCTCCAACATGAAGCAAAAGGGAGGCCCCAAATGTCAACTCGTGTACCCACCACTTTTGGATAATCCATTTTCTGAAGCCCAAAATGACAAAAGGGGGTTGGGCTTTAGAAAAGGGATTTTTCCCAAAGATCAAAAGGTCAAAGAGGATTATTTTGTCTGTCTTTACGCCCAATCGCTGATGCCCTCAGAGGAAAGGGGAAGGGGCAGGTCATTTGGCAAAAATCCCATTGGTCGGGCAACGCCTTTTCAAGTGCATGTTGCTTGTAGCCCGCCGCTCCAGGAATTAGAATGGGCAGAACGAGGAAGTCACCTGGTTGATGATAAAAATGATGATGACGACATTTTCGGATCCAACGTGGTCTTTTTAGCAGAATTGCTTGCGAGCGCTTCCCTCACTGGGCAGGAAAGGAAGATGATTGGGGAGGTTTGTTTTGGGGCCCCCCCTCAAAAAGGGGGGAGGGCAAATCACACAAGTCCCGGTGAGATTATTCCCCCAGCCCTGATCAGCGGGGAAAAACGCCCCCTCGCTTGTTTGCCCGTCGAAAAGGTCCGGGACCCTCAAGCCCGGGGGCCCTTTTTGACAAACCAAATGATTTTATCTAGCGATGTCATATGCCCCTTTTCCGGTAAAAGGGATCAGTAGAGGGAAAATTTAGTTGTTTAACCACCCCCAACATGTCTAGTACATCATTTAATAAAGAGTTAAAAAAAGGAGGGAAAACTGGTACAAACCCCCAAATTTGCAAGTTGGGGGATGGGGGGGTTTTCATCAAAAAATACATTTTCTGCAGCAAGACACTACCCCCGCTGCTCCATAAGATTGGGAATAGGAGTAAGGGCAGGAAGGGCAGGTGCTATTTGTTGGGGACTCCCCTTTTTAAGGGGCACACACAGGGGGAATTTTGCCAAAAAGCCGGGGTCGGTTTTCCCCAACAGTATGTTGTTTAAACCCGGGGCCCAGGGTTTGACCCTAAACGTGGGGTTTGGGGTGACAGTTGCTGGGGGGGTGGTGAGAACCCCGCTGTCATGGTCCACATTGGGACCAATGAAAAGTTAGAGGTAGGGGGGGAGTGTTTCCTTTTAAAAAAGATTTTTAGGGACTTAGGGAAAAAGCTCAAGGGGAAAAACCCCAGGGTAATATTTTTTAGAAATATTACCTTTCCACGGGCCACACCCAAAAGGGAAGGGGGGATTAGAGAGGGAATAAGTGGCTCAAAAAATTTGGGGGTTGAAAAAAGGGATTTGGGTTTTTGGGGGAATGGGCGACTTTTGTCTTTTGGGTAAGGCCTATGCTAGGGAGGGGTGGCCCCCTAAATGGGGGGTGCAGCTGTAAATTTGGGGGGGAAAAGGGGTTTGGAAGGGTGGAGGAAAATTTTTTAAAATAAGACTGGGGGGGGGGGAAATACAAATAGGTGGGAAAATTGGGGGGGGGGGGGGGGAAGGGGGGTAAAGGGGTGGGAAAATTTGTTTTTAAATCAGGGGGGGGGTGGAAAGGGAAGGGGAGAAAAAGTTAAAAGAATAGGGAGAAAGAATAAAAAAATGGAAAAAACTTTCCCAAAATTTCCCTGCTGACCAAAGCCAGGGGTCTACCCAAAAAAATAAATGAACTGGAAGTATTAAATGGGGAGAAAAAAAATTTTGACATAGTGGGGATAACTGAGACATGGCTGGAGAGAAAATAAAGGGCTGGGGGGGTTAACTTGCAGGGGTTTAAATCCTTTTTTGAAGTGACCGTAAACCCGGAAGGGGGGAGGTGTTTTGTCTCTATGAAAAATCCTGTCTGAACCCAAAAACTGGGGAAGAAAAAGGTAAGGGGGTAAAGAGGTGGAATCACTATGGGAAAATATACATGGGGGAAAGGGGTAAAAAATTATAATTTTTTTAGGGGTCTGTATAGGCCTCCAAATATAACAGAACCATAGAAGTATGTTCCTCAGGCAAAAATTGAAGCATCTAATAAAAAGAGGTTGTTATTTGGGCGACTTAAAAAGGGGGTTGTCTCGCTACAATGTTTTGGGTTTTTAATTTAAAAAGATTTTTAAAAAAAACAAGCGTTTTTGCAAAAATGTTCATTAAAAAAGTCCTATGATTTTAAAAGTTAGCCCTTTTAGTGGGGAAGGGCATCAGCTTCTCAAATTTTTTTGGGCCCCCCGCCCTTTTGATCCTTATCTTACGGGCCCTGTCAGGGTTTTGTATGACTCCTCAGTCTTTGAAGACAGGCCCGGGAGAAGGGGCCCCCTCCCACACGAATGCTTTGTAGTGGGGGAGGGGTGATTTGAGGACTCTGGCCTTCTGTGTCCGTGCTGCCGGGGAAAAACCCTTTGTGGGCCGTTTCCCCTCCGTTCTCTACACGGGTTTGGGTAAACGCGGGGGACCCTGTTTTTTAAATATAATATGATGTGCCCTGGGGGAACTGTCATTTTTTTTTATTTAATAAAAACAGTTTCAGGCATGTGAATTTTTTCTTGTTTGGTGCTTTTACTAGTGAAAACATCCTGAGTTAAAGAAACCATTCCCCGGCTCCCCTGTGTCTGTTCTGAAAGGATTTGGGTGTTTGCTGGAGTTGTGGATTGTAAGCTAAGCAGGGGGATTTGGGAAAAAACTTGCTTCCCTCTGCTCTGTTTTAGTAATCAATGTTTCACAGCCCTTCTTTTCACTCATAGATCACCCCCTTTTCCTGCAAAAGCCCTTAGGCAGGCAAAACCGGGTTTAATTTTTGGCGCAAACCCCCCCCCTTGGGCTGTATGGGAAGTTTTTGGATTTTGCCTGTTTTTGTTCTGGGGGGGAAAGGGGGGTTAAGAGGGACCCAGAAGAGACAGACAAGAACCCATTGCCCCTCAATTAAACCCTTAACCCAGGTCATTTAAAAAGGCTAAAAAGCTTTTTAATGAGACAACTCCTTTAACTCCCCAGACATAAACGGGGGAAATCTAAAAATCTGTGGGCTTCCCCAAAGGAAAAGAGGTTTTTGTCTATAAAAGTTTAATTTCCCTTTTCCCCAAAAGGGGTGAAAGGAAACCCGGACTAGGGGAAAAAGGCCCTTCTAGATTAATTTTTGACTTTTCAGCCCTGAAGATTTAAAAAAATGCCCAGGTTGAGGGGGCCCCTAAGGGTTTGTGACCATAATAAAATTAAAAACCTTCCATTTATCCTTAATAGAGCTTTTTTGTCATGGAGCCACAAAAACACTGAATTTTGGGAGGAAGGTTAAATTTTACCCGGTTTGGGAAGGCCTAAAATTTGTTTTGGGACTGGGAAAATGGTGTTTTAAAAATAGCAGAACAAAAAATAAATGGGAGTTCTTTAAAAACATCTTAGGGCGCCCATGTGAGAGGTAAAATACCATTTGGTAAAAAAAAAAATTTTAGAAAAGGAAAAAACCCAATTTTGGGATCAACAGAGTTTGTAAAGGAGGGCAAAAAAAAAAAACAAAGAAAAAAACCGTTTCCCCTACTAAAAAAAGGGAGGGCCAGTAAATGAGGCGCAAGAAAAATATGGAAAAAGAAAAATAAAGTGTGAAAAAATAAAGAAATAAAAGGCAGCAAAGTTTGGAGGCCCAAAAAAAGGACATATTGCAATAAAAAGAAAAAAACTAACCCAAAAAAATTATTTTTGAATAATATAAGAAAAAAAAGTTTTAAAAAAAGAAAAGGGTTGGCCCCTTTAAAAAAATACTGAGGGGAGAAAAACGGGTTGGGAAGGGGGGGGGATGGGGAAAAAAGGGGGGAAAAAAAATATTAAAAAATTTTTTTCCCACTGTATTTCCCGAGGGGAAGGATGGCTTCCGGGTTTTAAAACAGGGGGTTGGGGTTTAAAATCCAACTTAAAAGTTTCTTGTTTAAACCCCGGAAAAATTTTTTTTGGGGGGCAGCTCCGTCTTGGGAAATTTTTAAAAATTAAAACCAAACCCCCAAAGGCCCGAGGGGTTTACACCCACTTTTGTCTAAGGGATTTTAAGTGATTTTCAAAAGAAGGCCCTATTCTTTTTTATTTTTTGGACTGTCTAATAAGGGGGTATGTCCCAAAGGTTTGGGCATAAAAAAATTGTGGTCCCAAATTTTTCCCAAAAATGGGTAAAAAAGGGGAACCAGGAAACTATAGGGGCCGGGAAGTTAAACCTCTTTTTGTAGGTAAAATGGGTTTTAAGGTTTTTCAGGATACTATCCTGGAGTATCTCACTGAAAATTTAAAGAATAAACCCCATTCCCCGCATGGGTTTATGGGGTTTGGGCCCGTCGACTAATTCTCGCTTCTATGGGAAAGGGCAGTGTGACTGGATCGGGGGGAGGGCCCGGATGTCATATATCTAGTTTTTTCTAAAGCATTTGATTTAAAGGTGCCCCCTAAAAAGGGTTTGGGAAAAAAATTTAGGAAAAGCTTGGGACCCGGGGGAAAAAAGTTTTGCAAGTGGGTAAGGGAAAAATGGGCTCATGATAGGAAACAAAGGTAGTTTAAAATTACGGTACATTCTCAGACTGGATTTGCTGTTACTAGTGGGGGTACCAAAAAGGGTCCGTTTTTGGGCCCCAAACCTCTTTAAAATTTTCAATTTTAAAGATTCTTAAAACAGGGATTAAACAGTAGAATATCGATCTTTTGGGAGGGGGCCGGTATACTAAGCTTTTGTAACGTTAAACAAAACCCAATTTGAGGTTTTAAAGTGTTATTACAAAGGGGAAAATTTGGGTTAAATTTAAAAACCCGGGCGGGGGAAAAGCAGATGAGGTTTTAATTTCAGATAAATGCAAGGTTATGCCAAAGGGGAGGAAAAATCCATTTTTCCAATTTATTACATTGGGTTTAAAAGGAAAAAAAATGGATTTAAAAAGACATTTGGGGAAGGAAATTGGGAATTTCCTTTTTGGACAGTAAACTTTAAACCCCGTGAGCCAAAAGTTTTTAGGCAGCAGGGTGCCCAAAGGCTAATAGGAAAAGGGGGGATTTAAAAAGGGGGATAGAGGCCCCATAATGGAAAATTATTTTTCCCCTTATAAAAGTCACTGGGTTAGACCACAATTTGGGAAAATTGGAAATTCAGTTTTTTTGGACCAGTGCCCAGGAAAAAAAATTTTGTAGGCCTTTTAACCCGGTACAAGGCGGGCAACCAAAAAAAATTTAAAAGGACTGGGTGGACTACAGTACCCGAAAGAAATTTGCAAAATTAGGGGGGTTTTTTAGTTTAGAGGGGAAAAAACCCCCTTCGGGGGGGGGCATAAAAAAAAATCGTTTAAAACATCAAAAGGGCAATATAAAAATCTTCCCCAAAATTTATTTATACCAGGGTGTATTTTGAAAAAAGGGGGCGGGAATGATTCTAACGAAGTTTGGGAAATTTGTTTTTGAATTTTAGGAAACTTCCGGGGTTTGGAAAACCCAAGTCGAAAAATTTTGGGGGACTTCGGGTTGGAAAAAAGTGTGCTTTTGATTGAAAAAAAATGGCTGGGGCACCCCGGCGTTCTGGGGCCCAAAACCTCTGGGAGGAAAAAGGGCATAAACCTGCATGACCCTGTGCAGAGGTTTTAAACCAATTTAGAGACCCGGGGGTTCTGTGACGTAAGGGGCACCCATTTTAAGTCCCGGGCGCGGGCGCCGGGGAGCTCACTACTCCCTCTCCTGTGGTTTATCATTTAAGGGGCTGCCCGCGGTGATAGCCCCCTTGCTGGGAAAAATTTTATTTTTACTGTATATAGCGATTTTGTGGGGGGGGCTCAGTTTGTCTTTAGAGGGCTGTTTTTCTTAATGTTCTTTTTTAATTTTTTGGGGGTATTGGATTGGGAAAAACCCCGGGGTGCGTTCCCCTTTTAGTTTCATTTTACCCTTTTAATATCCAAGTGGGATTTTTAAAAACCCAAATTCCTGTTGTATTCAAATTTTAAAAATAACAGCCCTTTTTTACAATACAAATACCCCCTTTTATTTTTGGGCTGCTCAATTTATTGCGCAAAATTTTAATCAGGGGTTTAATTTAAACGTTTTTTTGTGGTGTGCTGACAAAAATAAAAACCCTCTTTTTCAAAGGCAAAATTAAAAAAATTTTTCCTATACCTAAATTCAAACAAAAAGGGTTTTTACAACGTATTTTTGTTGTGTGGGTAGAAAAAACGAATTGTAAAACGTACAAACTCTTTTTGTGGGGCCAATTCTTTGGGCCCTTTCACCAGGGGTTAATTAAGCGTTGTTTTTCTGGTGTGCTGACCCCAAGAAAACCGTCTTTTTTAAAGCCCCAAATATATAAATTTTTCCCATGTAAATCACAAGCAAAGGTTAATTACACTGATCTCTTTTGTGTGGGGTAGAAAACACCAAAGTAACACCTACAAAGTACAGTTTGGGGCTCAATTCTTTGGCCAATTTACTCCAGGGTTAATTAAGCTTTTTTTTGTGGGGTGTGACCCAAGAAACGTCTTTTTTAACGCCAAAATATAAAATTTTTCCCGGCCCAAAATACAAGCAAAGGGTTTAAATTTAAAAATGTAAACTTTGTTGTGTGGGGTAGAAAACACGCAATTGTAACCCTACAAACACAGTTTGTGGGGCTCAATTTTTTGGGCAATTAATCCAGGGGGTTTAATTAAGGGGGTTTTTTTTTTTGGGTGTGTGACAAAAATAAACCGTCTTTTTTAACGCCCAAATTATAAATTTTTCCTGTAGCCAATTCACAAGCAAAGGGTTAAATTTCAACTGTATCTCTTGTTGTGTGGAAGAAAACACCAAATTTTAAACGCTACAAAACTACTAGTTTGTGGGGCTCAAATTTTTTGGGGCAATTTCATCCCGAGGTTAATTTAAACGTTTTTTTTTTTTGGTGTGGGACAAAAAAAAAACCGTCTTTTTCACCCCCAAAATATATAAATTTTTTCCCGTAGCCTAAATTTACAAGCAAAGGTTTAATTTCAACTTATCTCTTGTTGTGTGCGTAGAAAAAACCCCAATTTTAACCGCTACAAAGTATAGTTTGTGGGTCAATTTTTTGCGAATTTTCTTGGGGGTTAATTTAAACGTTTTTTGTGGTTGCTGACAAAAAAAAACCGTCTTTTTTAAACGCCCAAAATATTAAATTTTTCCTTAGCCTAATTTTACAAGCAAAGGTTAATTTTCATGTATCTCTTTTGTTTGGGTAAAAAAGGAAAACAGAAATTTTAAAACCTACAAGCTACTAGTTGTGGGCTCAAATTTTTTTTGGCGAATTTTTCCCGGGGTTAATTAAGCTTGTTTTGGGTTCTGACCCAAGAAACCGTCTTTTTTAAAGCCAAAAAAAATAAATTTTTTTCCCGAGCTAATCACAGGGAAAGGTTAATTACACTGTATCTCTTGTTGGGGGGGGTAAAAAAACACCAATGTAACACGCTACAAAGTACTATGTGGGTCAAATTTTTTGGGGCAAATTTTCATCCGGGTTAATTTTAAAATTGTTTCTGGTGTGCGACAAAAATAAACCGTCTTTTTTTAAGCCCAAAAAAATAAATTTTTCCGTAGCCTAATTCACAAGCAAGGTTAATTACCCTTGTATCTCTTTTTGTGTGGCGTAGAAAACACGCAATTGTAACACGTACAAAAATACTAGTTTTGGGGGGTATTTTGGCCAAATTTTCATCCAGAGGGTTTAAATTAAACATTGTTTTGTGGTGTGCTGACAAAAAAACCGCTTTTTCAAGCCAAAAAATATAAATTTTTTTCCTGTAGCCCAAAATTCAAGCAAAGGTTAATTACAACTGTATCTCTTGTTGTGTGGGTAGAAAAAAGCATTTAACACGCTACAAAGTACTAGTTTGTGGGGCTAATTCTTTTGGGGCAATTTACATCCAAGGTTAATTAAGCTTGTTTTGTGGTGTGTGAAAAAAAAACCGTCTTTTCACCAAATATAAAATTTTTCCCCGTAGCCTAATTCACAACAAAGGTTTAAAACAACTGTATCCTTGTTGTGTGGCTGAAAAAACGCAATTTTTAACACGCTACAAAGCTACTAGTTTTTGCGGCTCAACTTTGGGGCAATTTACATCCGGGTTAATTTAAACGTTTTTTTTCTGGTGTGTGACAAAAATTTAAAACCCTTTTTTCAAGCCAAAATATTAAATTTTTCCCGTAGCCTAATTCACAAGCAAAGGGTTTAAATTTCAACGTATCTCTTTTTGTGTGCTGAAAACACGCAAATTTTAAAACGTCAAAGCTACAGTTTGTGCGGCTCAATCTTTGGGGCAATTTACATCCAGGGGTTTAATTTTGCCCTTGTTTTCTGTGTGCTGACAAAAATAAACCGTCTTTTTCAACCAAAATATATAAAATTTTTTTTGTAGCCTAATTACAAGCAAAGGTTTAAATTTCAACTGTTCCTTGTTGTGTGGCGAGAAAAACCGCAATTGTAACACGCTACAAACCCCCACAATTTGTGCGGTAATTTTTTTGGCGCAATTTTAAACCGGGTTAATTAAGCTTGTTTTTGGTGGCTGACAAAAATAAACGTCTTTTAACCCCAAAAAATAAATTTTTCCGTCCTAATTCACAAGAAAAAGGTTTAATTACAACTGTATCTTTGTTGTTGGGGTAGAAAAAAAACTTGTAACACGCTACAAAGCTATAGTTTTTGGGCCCCTTCTTTGGGGCAATTTTTCATCCAGGGGTTAAATTTAAACTTGTTTTTGCAGTGTGCTGACAAAAAAAAACCGTCTTTTCAAAGCCAAAAATATAAAAATTTTTCCGTAGCCTAATTCCCAAAAAAGGTTAATTACAAATGTACCTTTTTGTTGGGGTAAAAAAAAAGCAATTGTAACACGACAAAGTATAGTTTTGCGGCTAATTTTTGGCCAATTTCATCCCCGGGTTAATTTAAGCTTGTTTTGCGGGGTGTGACAAAAAATAAACCCTCTTTTTTACGGCAAAAAATTTTAATTTTTCCTGTAGCCCAATTACAGAAAGTTAAATTTCAAAATGTATTCTTGTTGTGTGGCAAGAAAACACGCAATTTTACCCACCCAAAAACTACTAGTTTGTGGGGCTCAATTCTTTGGGGCAAATTTACATAGGGTTTAAATTTGGTTGTTTTGGGTGTCTGACAAAAAAAAACCGTCTTTTCAACGCCCAAAAAATTAAATTTTTTGAGCCTTAAATTTACAAAAAGGTTTATTAAAACTGTATCTCTTTGTGTGGTAAAAACACGATTTTTAACACGTAAAAGCTACAGTTTTTTGGGCCCAATTTTTGGGGCAATTTTTCATCCAGGGGTTAATTAAGCGTTGTTTTGCTGGTGTCTGCAAAATAAATCGTCTTTTTTAAAGCCAAAATAATAAATTTTTCCGTAGCCTAAACAAAGAAAAGGTTAATTACAACTTACTTTGTTGTGTGGGGTAGAAAACACCAATTGTAACAGTACAAAACTACTAGTTTTTTGGGGCCAATTTTTGGGCAATTTACATCCAGGGGTTAATTAAAGGTTGTTTTGCTGGTGTGCTGACCCAAGAAACGCTTTTTCAACGGCAAAAATATAAATTTTTCCTGACCCCAAAACACAAGCAAAAGGTTAAAACAACTTTATCTCCCCTTGTTTTTGTGGGTAAAAAAAACGCAATTTTAACACCTACAAGCACTGTTTGGCGGCTCAATTCTTTGGACAATTTAAAACGAGGTTTAAATTAAACGTTGTTTTTTGGGGGGTGCTGACAAAATAAAAACCCTCTTTTTTTAACGGCAAAAATATAAATTTTCCCGTAGCCCATTTACAAGCAAAGGTTAAATTACAACTGTATCTCTTTTTGGTGGGTAGAAAACACGCAATTGTAACACGCTACAAAATACTGTTTTGCGGCTCAATTCTTTGGGGCAATTTAATCCAGGGGGTTTTAACGGTTTTGCGGGGGAAAAAATAAACCCTCTTTTTCCGCCAAAAAAATATAAATTTTTCCTGTAGCCTAATTCACAAGGAAGGTTAATTACAACTGATCCTTTTTGTGGGATGAAAAAAAACCCCAATTGTAACACCTACAAAACTACTGTTTGTGGGTCAATTTTTTGGCGCAAAATTTAAACCCGGGGGTTTAAATTTAAGGTTTTTTTGCTTTGTGTGCTGACAAAAAAGAACCCTCTTTTTCAACGCCAAATATATAAATTTTTCCTGTAGCCTAATTCACAAGCAAAAGGTTAATTACAACTGATCTTTGGTTTTTGTGGCTAGAAAACAGCAATTTTAACACGCTATAAAGCTATATTTTGGGGGCTCAATTATATTGCGCAATTTACATTTCCCGGGGTTTTTTAAACGTTGTTTTGCTGGGGTTTTTGGCT
>JAODAL010054363.1:0-24677 GCA_025379985.1 Phyllomedusa bahiana
CCTGAATCTCCCCCCTTCCCCCCGGAAGGGGGTGGACCGGCTTAGGGACTGCTATTCCTTCTCATGGGCATCCTCGTCCATCAAATATTTGGGAATCCATATCCCTTCTAATCCCCAAAAAACTTTTGATCTCAATTTTTCTCCGCTCCTTAACCTGATCGACACTGACCTCACCAAGTGGCATAAAAAAAGATTTCTCTTGGTTGGGACGAATCAACATTGTAAAAATGAACGTTCTGCCCCGTTTACTGTATCTATTCCAGACTATACCGATTCTCCTCCCCAAGTCCTTTTTTTGATCCCTCCATAGCCTAATTATGCACCTTGTCTGGGCGCAAAAGCACCCTAGAGACTTCCGGGGGCGGGGCATCACGCATGGCCGCCTTTTACACAAGCTCCTGAGCCAAGTAAAGGAATCCGGTTGACATCTGCCCCATCCCAGCTCCCAAGACCACCAGACCGCAAGAGAAAAGCATGGGGACGCTGGGACACTTGATTCCGGAGCCATTTGAAGAATCCCCGGGAGCCCGTGGCGGTGAAGTGTGCCGCGAGAGCAGGGCCGTTCCTAGGGGCGGGCAGGGCAGGCGACCACCCGGGGCGCCGAGGCTCCACTCACCCAAGGGGGTCGCCGCGGCTGCCCACCCGGCCCGTCCGGAGGAGCGCCCCCTGGCTCTGCGCGGCTGTTTTCGCGCAGAGCCCCCGGGCCCTACAGGGGGGGAGGCAGGACGGACGTTCCCATCCTGACCCCCCCCCCTGTATCACGCGCAGGGGGGGGGAGGCTTTCACCACGTCCCCTGTGATGCTGCGTCCCCTCGGCGGTAGAGGCAGCTCTGCCACCGAGGAGACCCCTGGGAGCTGCGGGCAGCGTAAGCACGCTGCTTACACCGCTCAGCAGCTCCCGGAGCTGGACGCGCGGACTGAGGTCTGGTGAGTAATGTTTTGTTATTTTATAATTACTTACAGGGGGGCATCACTGGCCACAAGGGGGGCATCACTGGCTTCAGGGGGGGCAAACACTGGAAAAGGGGGGGCAAACACTGGCTACAGGGGGGGGGCAACACTGGCTACAAGGGGGGGGGCATCACGTGGCTTACAGGGGGCGGCATCACTGCCCACAAGGGGGGGCATCACTGGGTACAGAGGGGGCATCACTGGCCACAAGGGGGGGCATCACTGCTACAGGGGGCATTATTGGGTACAGGGGGGCATCACGGCTATAAGGGGGCAAACACTGCTACAGGGGGCATTATTGGCTACAAGGGGGGGCATCACTGGCTACAGGTGCATCATTGGCTACAAGGGGGGACATCACTGGCTACAGGGGGGGCTTCACTGGCTACAGAGATAGGAATTGGTAGAGAAGTGCTGATAAATTGAGGAGTCTTAAAATGTTTGCTTTGTAAATTTTACAGTGAAGAGTTGGGAGTAGTCTCAATGGCGTCTGGGACAGATGGAGAAGAAGAAGAGAAAGAGAACAACTCTTTAGAGAATTCACCTGTGAGTCACTAGAATATGACTTAAATGTAATTATTTATATGCCTGCAGAGGCCTGTTGTACACTGGTATCCCATCATTGTGTGGTCACTTTAAAGGGGGTAATATAGTTGTAGTATAATGGTTTATACTCAGTAATGGTCATTTTGTATTATTTTGTCACTATGTGCTGGTGATATGTTGGGAATGGTGAGTGGTATTATTCGGTCACTGTGTGTTGGTGATATGTGGTTTTAGTGGTCTTGGAAATTTTGGTTGGTGTAGCAGTGTTATTTGGTAACTGTATTTAGTAATTTTATATGTAGCACATTGTGGTGAAGCTTTTTGTATATTTTGGCTTTGGTTTATGGTGATGTACTGTGGCGCCGTATGTTACGAGGGGGGGGGGGGGATTTAATAACCACGCCCAGAGTGAAATTTATCCTAGGAACGGCCCTGCGCGAGAGGCCTGCAAGCAGAGGCCCGGGCGCCATCTTGGCTGGGCGCAGCCCGCAAATAGAGCTGACAGACAGGGCAGAGCCCTGGCCCTGCTCCTTGCCCCCTGCGTGTCCAAGCTACGGCTGAGGTGGCGGAGGAAGGCTAAGGAGACCGGAGAGGAGCTGAAGAGTCCGGTGAAGTCTGCGGAAGTGCCCGTCTCCGTTGTCCCGGACGCCCCACTTACCCGCTGGGAGACGCACAAAAGGAGAAGCGGCACTCCGCGTCAAGAGCAGCGCCGGCGCGTGTGGCTGGAGGGCTCGGCGGGGCCCCCGAAGTGCCGGTGTGATACAGCGCAAAGGCGGGAGACCGCGAGTGACCGGAGGCACGGGAGCACCAGGACGAGCTGACGGCGCGCAGTCTTTAGGGTGCCAGGAGCCGGCGCCGCTGCCCAGAGCTGCAAGGCAGGATCCAACCTGCACAGGGATCCGCATGGCCCCACAGTGAGTAGCAGTATCCCACCAAAGAGACTTTGGACCTCAGGGTCACAACACTCCTGGCCACATTATTTGGGGAAGGTGATCAGGAATCTTGAGCTCTGGGAGGACATGTGATATCAACCCTTCACTGCTTGCCCACTGACTTGCTAGGGACACTAACGGCTCACTGCAATTTATAGCTAGGGAGAGACTCTATCCAGTGTCATTGCCTCTACTATACAAGGGGTCTGCAACGTGGCGCCGTTAAATAGCCCTAATCCCTACTACCCAAGGGACATACAGAGACCTGGCTATTGTGTCACCTCTCCCACATCACTTCCTCCTAGCTGCTTATACAGTGTTTTCAGATCTTCCTAAGTGCCACACACTGCTGTGCCAGCTAAAAAGAAGACCTACTGCCACCTGCTGTTACAGTCGATACTGAGCACCTCCCCAAGAGCCTGTTGTTGGCTTAGACTCTACTGCCATCTACTGCTGGAGAAAATGATAGCTACAACTTACTTCTCCCAGCTCTCTGCTGTAAAGTGCTGCATGCTGCCCATGTGAGGGGCGGGAGTCTCAGGGGCTTCCCTTCTTAACGCTCAAATATTCTACATGACAAGCCCTATTCTCACTAAGATAAATCACCCTGAAACTTGTGTGAGGGACTTCAACTTTTAACCAAAAACCTGTTTACCCCTCACAAAGCAATAAAAATTTTATGGAAAAAATTGAACGTTCTTCTGCCCCAAACTAGGTCTCAAAACCCCCCAAAAACCCCCCCCCGACATCTAAAAAAACCCCCCCCCAAAAAAAAAACAAATCCCGCGGAAAAAAAAGGGGGTTTACCCGAAACCCCCCTCAATTCCCCCCCAAACCCGGGGTTTTCCCTCACAAAAAATCAACCCCCAAAAAAACCAGCCCGCAACCGCATCCCCAATCACCAAAAAATCCAAAGGGGGGAGCAAAAGACCCCACCGACCGAAAAAACATCACCGGTTTTACTCCCCCCAAAGGGGATTCAGCCGCACAAAAAGTGCCGGAAAATCCGCCGGGCCAAAAACCCTTTCGGGTTTTTCCATTGGAAGTGCCCCAGGATCCCAACACCACAAACTGGTGACTGGGACGGATGCCCAAAAGAACCCCCCCTTATGAAATCCACCCATACAATGGGGCCGAAAAAACAGACCTAAAACCCCGGATTTAACCAAATGACGAACAAAGAGAATTTTAGGCGTCCCCAAATCTGAGGAATTTGGGCCTTAATTTTCCAGGCTTTCACACAAGTTCGAAAACTAAAGCGTTTCCCCCCGTTTTTTCAAAATTTCCACAGTCTGAACTTTCCACTGCCCAAAACCCAAGGAAGTTGAATTGGAGAATGGGCAGGCTCCAAAAAATACGACCGACCAAAAACTGGAGCGTTTCCTTCCTAAGACCTGGCGAAGGGTCAGCTCTGACGAAAATTTTTTTTTTTGCAAAAACTTTATTCTAAACAAATATTTAGAAAAGGAACCTCAGCTAAGAAGACCAATTTGCTATCCCCCATGGAGATTTTTTTATATAATCGTATTGGAACTGTCTATATACACTATGCAATTTAAATTTCCATGTGGGGGGACGGAGTTTTTTTAATAACCTCACGGGTTTATTATACGAAACCACACCCCAACCTCATACGCTGGGGATTTTTAAAACCAGTCCACCCTAGATTTGGATAACCAAAGCCCCTGGGAAACACTCCTAGGGTTCCATTGGGAAAACCTTCATAACTGGAAATGCGATACGGAACGATGAACCCCCCCCAAGCACCTACACTTTTTACCCCCGTCCACGCGTCGTTTTTCCGCATAGACATGGCCCAAAACTCTTTTACTTTTTCCACAGTGAGTCACACTGACATACCCGATTGGGGGTCCAGACATGCCCCCATCACTACTCTGGGGGCCCGCCCTCAGTCATAAGGAGCAGACGGAGATTCTCACGTACCTTTATCATCTGAGATTTTAGGATTTTTTCAAATTCACTGGCCAGTTTTTGAAAGATAATCATTCACACACCAAATACCCCTTTTTGTGGGCCACAGAAAAGCTGTCATGCGTGGACATATAATTAGTTATGTCACATAAACGAGGGCACAGCAGCAGAAGTTTCCCGGGAAATGCACTCCAGCTTGCGCCAATCCCAGAACCGGTTTTCGGTAGAACCCCACGACCACAAAAAAACACACTTGCGAAGCACAGCCCTTTTTAATGCATTCCTACGGGGGAAGCTAAGGGCCCAACCAAAACACAGCGAAAACCCGTCTACAATGGGGAAAAGGATGGGGAAACTCTTGGCAAAAAACACAAAAACCCTGGCGGGGGAGGCCGCGATAGCAAATAAAAACCGCCTCCTCGGGCCATTTGACGGGCACAGGGGCTAGAAAGGGATTCACTGAGTTTTTTAAAACATTTTATGGACCGACCCATGTGACTCCAAAGGTATCTCCTTTTTAATTTTATGTCAAGCCAAAATTTCTACGAGCAGCGACCCCCTTGAGGCGGATCACAGAGGGGGAGGATGGGGTGGGAAGGGGTGGTGAACGGGAAGACCCGGGGCCAGACGGTTTTTCGGCAGAATTTTTAAAAACAAAAGACAAAATATCCCCCCTCCTACAAAACTCTACACGCATTTATACCCAATCTACTGAAGTAGAACTTTTCAGACTCACCACTAAACTGTTTATAAAACCCAAAAAGACCCTACTTTTTCTGACACTTAAGACCCCTCTCTTTGTTAAATCAGCTTATAAATTTTAGCAAAAATCGTGGCTACTAGGGTGCAAACTTTTTTTCACACAAAAATTTACCCCCGCAGAATGGGTTTTATACAAACAGACACTCACAAAAAATGTCGTGCGGCAAAGCAGCCATTGCGCAGGGGGCGGCGGTGGAGCACCCTTCCCTCTTCTTGTCTGGGCGCCGAAAAAGCTTTTTATAAGGTTTCCCTTGGCTTTTCCTGGGTCCACCCTTTTCGCCGCGGTTTGGACCTCTCGCCACTTCATTTCCCACACACCCGCTCCACAACACCCGCTCATCAAAAACAAAATTATCACCAGTTATTGACCTTTTTGGACCAGCAGGGGGGGGCCCCTCTCCCCTACTATTCAACCTGTCTATTGACCCCTCCCAAACAATAACTCATCACCGCTTTTTCCAGGTATCCTGCCCCTACAGGGGGCCAGGATCACAGGTACGCTGACGACTTGCTGGGATGATCAGAAAACCCCCGACAGAAAACCCCCCCCTTTATGATATAAGGGAGGGGACTTTATCGGGTTACATGATTAATATCGATAAAAGGAGGAAGCTTCAAAGGACCGGCTGAGCCCATTTTGGGCAAGGACTCACCCGATCCCTGTGTAAATCAGCCTTAAATATTTAGGGATTGGGGTTTACCAAACTTCCCAGCAGTTTATACTCTTTAACAGTCAAAAAATTATGACAACTTGTACAAACTTTTAAAGGGGGGCTGATCTTTCCCCCTCCTTCTCTGGGGGGTTAATTTTTAAATTTAAAAGGTGGGTTTTATATTTTTCACATGCTGCCTCTACTACGACCGAAACGAAAAACTAATTAAGCACAAAAAAAAATTTACTGGACAAAAAAAGAGCGCGAAATTCCCTACTCATAAATTCAACACGTAACTACTGTTTGGGATTTCCTAAAACCTCTTTCAATTTAGCAGGGGGGGCCCCAGGGGGCACGAGCTAAGCAATTTTTTCAGAAAGCTCCTTTAAACGGTAGGGCTGCCGAACCCACTTTTAAATTTTTTTTTTTATTTACCTTACACAAAACCCCCCGGGGGAAAAAAAAATGAACAGCTCTCAGCCATGTGGAGGGCTGGGGAAAGATTAGGGAAATTAAAAAAATAACCCGGACAATTCCCCCCCCTACTTCTTTTAATAACCCAAATTTCCAGGGGGGTAAACCACAACACACCTTCAGAATTTGGCGCAACTTGGGCTTGTATCAAATAAAACATTTTCTGCACCTTGACACTAAACAACTGTATTCTATCTCTGAGTTGCGGTGCCTTTATGCTACACCCCCGATTCCGTTTTTTAACTATCTACAAGCAGCTAGCTATGTATCGGAGGTGAAGCGACACCTACAACCTGCAGATTGGGACGTGGCCTTTGATCGTATAATTCTTAACTCTCCCACAGGGAGAGCACAGCTGTCTACTATTTACAAATACCTTCTTGAAGATCTTGAGTATGATACATCAAACTTTGGTCTGGCCAGGTGGCATGACCGGGATGCTGATATCTCCACATCCATGATCTTGGAGGCAGTTGTTGACGCAAATAAATTTCTGCTGATGGCTAGATACATTGAGATGTTCATGAAGATAGCACATAACGCCTATCTTACACCTGTCAGGGGACATCGTATGGGACGGTTCCAAACCGACTGCTGTTTAAAATGTGGGTCCCCAGCGGCGGACCTCTATCATTGTTTGTGGGATTGCCCATTAATACAGGAATTCTGGGGCCACGTAACGGAATACATGGACCAGTCTTTGAATCTGAAATGTGTTGCCAACTCTTCTTGGTCATTGGTCATTGTTTGGTGTTACGAGACATGGAAGTTCGGATATACCCAATCGTGTTAAAAGAATAAGGCATGTTGTGGCGGCGGCGGCTCGCCAAGCTATTTTGCAGGTCTGGCTTCAGCCTGAGGGCCCTACCTTAAGTCTATTTAAGAGTAAACTTAATTTTTTAATGCACTTGGACTGGGTTGAGGCCACTTTGCAAAAGGAAACAAGAGTGAAAAAGTTCTTTGAGCTATGGGAGAAATATATAGGTACACTTTCGACAGATATTAAGGACTGCATAAAACGTTGTTTTGCGACAACTTCTTGGTATCAGGGCAGACAGTTGGCGGGCACTGATCCGATCGATTTGCGGGTAGCGGTTGATCCTTAATGAGGTATATTGGCTTAGCATGAACAGGCCGGCGGGATGGACATTGACCAGGTGACGCGGGGGGGATGTTGTCGTGGCTTGTGGGGGAATTCGTGCCTGCTAGTTGTTTTGGCGGTGGAGGGGGGAGTCGCACACTCGAGCCTGCACCGTGGAGAGGAGAATTGAGACATACTGCATTTTCAATAGTTATGTTATGTTTGTAACTGTTTATCCACAGTTATATTTGAAATGTAAAGTCAATCTCAAAATATCATGCATAAGAATGTGTGATGTTTGTTATAAAAAAAGAAAAATGTAACTGTCCTTGATGTAATAACCCTTTCTTTTCAGTATGCTTGGACATTTCAATAAGGTTGCTTTTTGTGTAATCCTTTTGTACATACTGCTATTGTTTGTTATGCTGAAGTCAAGGACATTGTTCAATAAAAACAATTTGAAAAAAAAAAAAAGCACCTTAGAGTCTAAAGAGCCATACTAATGAAGTCTAGAACTGTGGGGGGACTCTCTGTACCAAACTTCCAGGCTTATTACCTGGCGGCCTCGGCGGTCAGAATGTTGGACGGCTTCCATAACCTTACCAGTAAGTTGTGGGTGGGGATCGAAGCTGAATTGTATGGCTGGTTACCTCCTTTGAGGCTCCCCAAAAAACTCCTGCCTTCTATTCCTCTAATTGTACAAACTTTAGTTCTATCACTCAGATTCTACCCCCTCCTCTATGCACATCATGAAACCGGGAGGTAAACTCACCCCTATTACCGGGAACCCGGGTATTCCAGACCGCAAGGGCCCCAGGTTTGGCTTAGGGGGAGACAAGGTTTCGGGATTATGAGGATGGTACGCACACAAAACCTACCAACCCTGCAACGGAATTACATTTACAATTCTCGAGTTTGCATTTTTACGTTCGAAGCACTTGTTCAGTTTTTGGGGTATCCTTTCCTCAACAGAGCTCTTTCGTTTTAAAGCGGTGCTCAAACTGACCAATCCACGCTTTTGCTATCCGGGCTCAAATGACCTCGACACAGGGCGACCCCCCTAAACTTCTTTCCAAACAGCGTGGAAAAAAAGCCTCAAAGACCCTCTGGGGATGAGGGGAGTAAAATTTTTGCTCTGGCCCTGGCCCTCATCTCCTTAGAGTGCAAGAATTAAATTATAAATATAAATTCCCCGCTGGTAAAGAGTCCCACACGCTGCATCCATCACCCCTCTGGACCAATGCTGCGGGAATTCCCCACAGAAGAATGGACAATGTTCACATATGGTGGGAGTGCTCCTCCTACACCCTTCGGTTTTTAAAGTATCCATATTATTGATCTGATTCTGGTGAGAAGTTGGAAAATGACCCTACTATTTCTCTTTCCTCCGGGCCAGGGTTTCCCCTTCTGTTAAAAATCACCTGTTTACTGCAGGGTTGTAGGTGTGGATCCTGGCCCACCCAAGCGTTTCTAACCACGCCAGGGACGAATCAATAGGTCCCATTTTTCACCAACCCTCCGCAAAGGGGGGAGGGGCTTCTGCGACGGGATCTACCAGGTCCACCCCTACGTGACTTCTTGGGGGGTAGCCATGTAGCGGGGTACAAAATGGGAAGGCAGCTCCTAGTCGGGACAGCAAAAGCAGGACGGGCAAAATGTTCGGGGTCGTGGACAGGCAGGAAGGTCGGGGGCAGGTGGAAAGGGTTTCGGGTTTGGGGGACGGAGGCAAACGGTAGGGTACACGTAATCAAACAAGGCTTCGGGAACGCTTTCTAAATGCAATGGGCACAAAGATCCCGGGGAACCATGAAAGGCGGCTTAAATAGGGGCAGCGACAGACAATACCAAAACCCCGGTACACGGGCCTTTTTAAAATTTAACACTGCCCGGGGAGCGGGGCCGCGCGTCATGGGACAGAGGCTGCGCAGGAGCGGGGCCGGGAAGTACACGGGCGGACGGGCGGGGGATGACCGCCCCCAACCCAGGATAGGATCGCGGGGGGGGGGGGGGGGGGGGGGGGGGGGGGGTTTGGATAGTACCCCCCCCCCCCCCCTTTGGCCCCCCCCTCTTCGGCCAAAGGGACCCCGGGGATAACTTTAGGGCCAAAAATGTTTCTTCTGGTTCCCCAGGACCTTTTTTGGGCCTAAACCCCCTTTCCAGTCAATAGAAAAAGGCGTTTCCCTCTGACCTTTTCATATCCAAACCCTTGACAGTAAGACATTGGGCCGTCAGATTTAGGAGGGGGGGAGCAACTTTTCGAGAAAAACGATTTGGGAAATAAGGGCGCAAAAAGAGACGGGAAAAGGAGTTGGGGACCCTAAGTGGGAGGAAGCGGAGTTTGGGAGACCCGGTTTATCGCTTCAGCACCTGAACGGACCCAAAGAACCAGGGACCAACTTATAGCCATCTTGAGGCAATACTTTGCCAACCCCCACACCTATCACCAGAGAGAAGATGGGAAAAGGGTTTTCTTTTTGTAAACTTTTTCTTTAGACAGGGGAAAGCCCAGAAAGGGGGGGTTCTTTTTTCAAGGGGCTTTAGGCCCGGACCAACCACCACGCGGAACCTGGGAGGGGCACCGGGGGAGGAGGAGAGGGGGCAGGGTTCGTCCAAAAAATGAAGTGGAGCAGTGCTGGCAGATTCTGAGTCTAAGGATTGTGGGAGAACCAGCCCAAGGAAGCGGGTTAGACCAATCATCCTGACAACGGGGACAAAGGTTTGCAGAAGCACCCAAGTCTGATTAAACCCTCTCCCCTTTCCCTTAGACTGAGGGTGGTAGGCCAAGAGAATCCAGTTTTTAAATTTGGGGTTGGGCCCCAAGGGGGAGCCAGAACCCGGGGAAAAAAATTGACCCCTGATCAAACAAGTAAGTAGATGGAAAATATGTTTAAAAAACTGACCGCAAGGCAGGAGAGGGGTAGACCTGCAGAGGAACAAAGGAACATTTTGGAGAACCGTCTTTGGGCCACCCAGATAAAGGGATTTCCCCGGGGGAACGGGAGGGCAGTAATAAAGTCCAAGCCACATGGGTCCAGGGGCGCGGAACGGGACGGGTGAAGCAGTCTGCCGGCTTGAACGAGGAACTTTTTACGGCACAGGGAATGCAAAATTCCACGAACTCTCGAACACTCGGGGCCCGGCCAGGCCCCCAATAAAAAGGGGAATAAGTGACAAGATTTTTGCACCCCCGGGTGCCCACCCCCAGAAGCAAAGACCCAAAACCCAACCTCTTCCAAAGCCGGCGACATAAGTCTCCGGGGGGAAATTCTTGAATCAACGGCAGCAGAATGAGCTTTTTGGGGAATGTGTGCCGTGGACGGTTCATCCCCAGTCACGAGGGCTGGGGAGGACGTCGGCCTTGACATTCTTCCCCTGGGCAAATGGGTCCAAAATCGAACCCGGGAAAAAAAGAGACCACGGGGTTGGGGCCCGGATTAAGATGTTGGGCTTTTGAAGAAAAAGGAGGTTCTTGTGGGCAGTGTAAGTTTTAAACCCAGTGACGAGCACCCTCCAAAGAAGCGCCATTCCTCCAATCCACTTGAGGCCAGTAAAAACCCGTCGCCAAGGGGTAGTTTCTCTCCGCGGGAAAAAGGTTTTAGAAAGAAACCCCACATAGGGTCTGCCTTTGGCCCTTTGGGAGCACAGCCCCACCCCACCGAGAGGGGTCGACCTCAGAAAAAAAGGTTTCTCCTTTTTCTGGCCGGGAGAGTACTGGTCAGAAAAAAGCCAACTTCAATTTTAAAAAAGGGTTTTCTCCCGGCGGTGGCCACACTGGGATTTCTATTCTTCTGGTTTTAAAGCCACTATAGGGGGACCCAGCGAGAAAAAAGTGGTATGAACTGGCCCATATATTTTAGCCAGAAATCCTGTATTCACGGGCCCACGGGGGCTGGCCCTGTAAAAAGGGGAGACAGTTTCATGGATCCATCTGCAACCCTGGCGAAAAATGGCCCAGAAAGGGGAGATTTTCTTGTAAAGAGGCACTTCTCGAGCTTGGGAAAACGGTAGCACTTAAAGCCGAAACTTGCGCCCTGGGCCTGGTGGGGTCTGGACAGTTCTTCGATAGACGACCACACAGGTGACAGGGGGCTCTAAGAGTCGTTGACAAACCCCGGAAGATTCAGGGATTACAGAGACCGAAAAGGGAGACCAGGTACTCGAAGTGCCCAAAATCGAATTTGAAGGGCCCTCTTCCATTCTCCCTTCCCAAACCAAATAAATTGAAGCTCCCGTATTCCAGGGGAGAAAATCTTGGCTCCACAGACCTCAAAAAGCTCTAATCAACGCAAGGGTATCATCCTTTATGGGGGTCTTGTTGAAACCACGGGAATCGTACAGGGTAGGGGTCCATCCCCTTTTTCGTTCGAAAAAGAACCCGGGACCAGCCAAGGGGGACTTAGAAAAAAACCCCTTCTGGAGATTCCCTTGATGTAGGCGGAATCCCAAAGGTCAGGCACAGACAAGAAAAACCCCCCCGGGGGGGAATTTTTGGGGCAGAAGGTCAATAGGGAGTCATAGGGGCATGTGGAGGCAAGGTTTCCCCGCTGCTTCTGGGAAAAGCAGCAAACTCTTGATAGGTCGGAAGCCCCCGCCAGGGGTTTTGCGGTACTGCCAGACTCCCCGTCTGCCAGTTGAGCACGGGAGCAGGGTGCTGAGCGAGGGAAACCCAAAAGGGTGGAACAGGAAGCCCGGGGGTAAACGTAAAAGAAGCCCCCCTATGCAGTGCCCGCTTAAGGAACAGAGGCTCAGTACGGTACGGATGGACGCGGGGATCTCCCCATGACAGAGGAGAGGGAAGGTTTCTCTGATGGCCCACGGGGAAAATTTTGCTGAGACACCGGCAGCGTAGAAAGTTACCGACCCAAGTCCAAAAAGGCAGAGGCTTTAAAGGGGGGTACCAGGCCCATAACCGACCAGGGCAGTAGGTCCAAAAGGGGGGTTGTCACACCTAGGGACGCCTTTCCCCCCAAAGTCTAGGTGTGCTCTTTCCCCCATGTTTGGGGCGGAGCGGGAACCCTGGGAGATTTCAGGGGTGCCGCAGTAGGACAAGCTTTTCCCCACGTTTTTCGGTTAAGTTCCCGCGGGGTCAGGGGGCTCTATCCACTTGCATGGCTTTCCACGGGTGGGGGAAGCAGGGAGTGGGGCCGTAAAAACACTGGCGCAAAACGATGTAACGCCGTGTTCGGCCGGGTTTATGCTCCCGGGGGAGCTCCTTAGTCTCTTGCAAACGGATTAAACGGTTTGCCGGATGAGTTCATTTAAAAAAGAGGGCCCCCGGTGGAGAGGGATCCTTAATCTGGCGGAGACCCCTTCTTGAACATGGGGCAAAATCTGCCATTCCAAGCCAACTCCAAAGTAGTGGCGGGAATTCCGAAAAGTACCACGGGGAGTTCCCTTGCGCAGGGTCAAAAAAGCGGTCTCGGAGACGAAGCGCCGAGGCTCTTCGAAGACACCGTGGAACTCCGGTAGGAAGTTACCAGATCAGTGTGATGGATGCCTCGGGGCCCAGAGTGGGGTCGCCCAGGCCAGGGCTTTTCCGGAGAGGAGACTGACCATGAAGGCCACCTTGGACCTTTCCGACGGGAACTGACCAGCCATAATTTCCACGTGGAGGGAGCACTGGGTGATGAAGCCCCTGCAGGCATTTGGGTCCCCATCAAACTTTGTCGGCATGGACAACCAGAGTTTAGGACCGGCAGACAACCCCGGAGTGGCTGCCACGGGAGGGACCATCGTAGCCGACTGCTGCTGCTGAGTGGCGAGGAGCTGCTGCATCATAGTAGACAGCTGGTTAAGCTGCTGTGCAATCTGCTTTGATTGCTGGGCCACAATGGTGGTGATGTCAGAGACGCTCGGTAGAGGCACCTTGGCGGGATCCATGGCTGGATCTTACTGTTACGGTTGGAGGTAGTGGATCCTCTGGACCACCGAAAGCGATGGCGTAAGCCACGACAGGGAGTGGAATCTAAGTAGGTACCGGTTTTCACCAGAGCCCGCCGCAAAGCGGGATGGACTTGCTGCGGCGGGAGTCTACCAGGTCGCTACCCCTGACGTGACTTGCTTGCGGAGGCAGCCGAGGTGTAGCGTGGTACAAAATCGGTAGGCAGGCTCGTAGTCGGGGACAGGCAGAAGGTCAGGACTGGCGGCAATGGTTCGTGGTTCATGGACAGGCAGGAAGGTCAGGGCAGGCGGCAAGGTTCGTGGTCGAGGGACGGAGGCAAACGGTACGTTACACGGCAATCAGAACAAGGCTTCAGGAACGCTTTCTCAATAGGCAATGGGCACTAAAGATCCGGCAGGGTAACCAGGAAGAGGCAGGCTTAAATAGGGGCAGCGACCGACAATAGCCAATTACCGGTGCGCCGCAGGACAGAGGCTGCAGCAGGAGCGTGGCCGGGTAAGTACACGGGCGGACAGACAGGGGGATGAGCGCGCCCGTGACAATTACTATACACCACACTTGAAGAGGAAAAAATGGCTATAAAATATAACTTTTAATAATATACATTAAAAAGCTGGCATCTCCTAATAACGCTCAAGCATTTCTTAGCGCAACTGTAAGATACACAAACCAAAAAACAAGATCAGAGTAGGCGGTCCACAATACTCGCCCTATGTGGCCCTTAAACACATACCTTAGCCAAGCCAAAAAAGCAGGACAATCGCCCTGATAAGAGCGTGCCTGCCAGGAACCTAACCCTATAAACACTGGCCCTACTAAGCCCTGTGACCTTATCCCGACATGTTTCGATCATCCACAGATCGCTTTGGGGGAAGGTTAGGAAAGAAAAACAGATCACGACTTGAAAAACCTGCATGAAGTGTTATTAGGGTAAACACATTACCTGATGTTTCGCCGAGAGAACTTAAAGACGACTGTTACATAAGATTACTTACAGTTGTCAAGCTCAGCGGCGCTTGGATCTATCAAAAATAAGTGAGTACAACCACATTAGAAATGGATCTATTTCCAGTTAAGCAATCAAAAGACCAAAATAACAAGACGGCAAACCATGTGAGAGGATTAAATAGACTCACCAAGAATCCATATGGGTTCGGTCTACTACCCTGTCAGGGTTAGCCAGCGTTGGCTGGATGAATGCAAAAGACGCCGCGCTACACACGAGCACGGCTATTTAAGCACGCTCGGCGCTTCCGTGACATCATCATGATGCGTGCGTAGCAACCAGACAGTGTGCACGGAGTGTCCGTAGTTACCGCGCATGCGCCGACAGACTCATTCTGCCGAGCCGGGGAAAAGAGACTCCTGAACACTCACAACTGAGGGAGATTAATCCCTAAGTCGGTAAGTAAACAGCAAACAGCATTTTAAGGCAGTTAAAGGCCAGACGTGGCACAAAAGGAAAGAACAAAGGGAAAGTGACCGTTTCGAAATTATTGTTAACCAGCACTGAAGGTAAAGGCATATTGATTGATGCATAAACAGACCCTATTCTATGAAGCTACTGAAATCAAGATGGTCATTAAGTCCATTGGGCATAACTGTTTGTAGATTAAAAATCCAGAAACACTCCTTCTGTAGGAGCTGTCTATCAGATTACCCCGTCTTGAGGATGGGATCACACAGTCGATCCCTTTCCACCTCAGGCAGCTGGCATTGCCATCATGTTGTAGATGCACATGTCTTGAGATCGGAGTATCACGGCAATGGCGTATGTCACCGACATGTTCTCCAATTCTGCGATGTAATTGTCTGGTTGTCTTGCCCACATACATTTTCCCACAGATACAGGTGGTCAGATACACCACATACATGGATTTACAATTAATGAAATGTCTGATCTCTGACCACAATCTGCTCACCTTCTCCACCAATTCCACCGCACCGGCCCCCCCCCCCACCCCAAATCTACTGCTCCCCCGTAGAAACCTACAACACCTTAACCCCGGCATTCTCTCTGAATCTCTTTCTCCCCTCTCTACCATCTTCTCATTCACTGACCCAGACACAGCCACCACTTTCTACAACAACACAATCACTTCCACTCTTGACATGGTTGCCCCTCTCACACACAACAGAACACGCAAAATCAACAGACAACCCTGGCACACAGACTCCACCAAACAGCTGAGGCGAGCTTCCAGAATTGCTGAACGCCGCTGGAAGAAAACCCGCTCCACTGAGGACCTCGCCTCATATAAACAATCACTGCATACATTTAAATCTGCACTCGCATCAGCCAAACAGGACTACTTCACCACCCTCATATCCTCCCTGTCTCACAACCCCAGACAACTGTTCAAAACCTTCAACGTTCTCCTCCGTCCACCAGCACCCCCTCCCCCATCTCTCCTCTCAGCAGATTACTTCGCCACTCACTTTCTTAATAAGATCAATCTCATTAGACAAAGCTTCACCCCACAGTCCCCTCTGTCTATCTCTATTCCTGCAGTGTCCCCACATCCCACCCCTACACCTGCTCATCACTCTTCCCCCCTATCTTCCTTCTCTACTGTCACTCATGACAAGCTCTCCACTCTACTGTCCAAATCCAACCTCACTACCTGTAATCTTGACCCACTGCCATCCCACCTCATCCCAGACCTCAGTGCTTCTATCATCCCAGCCCTCACCCATCTCTTCAACCTATCATTAACCTCTGGCATCTTCCCTTCCTCCTTTAAACATGCGACCATCACACCCATCCTTAAGAAACCATCTCTTGACCCCTCCTCACTGTCCAACTATCGCCCCATCTCACTGCTTCCATTCGCCTCTAAACTCCTCGAACAACACGTCTATCTTCAACTTTCCTCTCATCTATCTACCAACTCTCTCCTTGATCCACTGCAATCTGGCTTCCGACCCCACCACTCTACAGAAACCGCCCTAACCAAAGTCACCAACGACCTAGCAACTGCCAAAGCCTCACGCCACTATTCTGTGCTTCTCCTCCTAGACCTGTCCTCCGCCTTTGACACTGTCGACCACTCACTCCTCATACAAATCCTCTCCTCCCTCGGCATCACGGACTTGGCCCATTCCTGGATATCCTCCTACCTCACTGATCGGACATTCAGCGTCTCTCACTCACGCACCACCTCCTCCTCTTGCCCGCTCTCTGTTGGTGTACCCCAGGGGTCTGTCCTGGGCCCACTACTCTTTTCTATCTACACTATTGGGCTGGGTCAACTAATAGCATCGCATGGCTTTCAATACCATCTGTATGCTGACGATACCCAACTCTACATCTCCGGCCCAGATATTACCTCTCTACTCTCCCGGATCCCTGACTGTCTTTCGTCCATATCCTCCTACTTCTCCTCACGTCTCCTGAAGCTAAACGTGGAGAAAACTGAATTCATCATCTTTCCACCGTCCCACTCCAACCCCCCACCTGATCTCTCTATCACAGTCAATGGCTACCCTCTCTCACCAGCTCTACAAGTCCGCTGCCTTGGGATAACCCTTGACTCCAATCTGTCCTTCAAACCGCACATCCAAACCCTCACCTCCACCTGCCGCCTCCACCTGAAAAATATCTCCCGTATCCGTTCATTCCTTAACTTCGAAAGCACAAAAATGCTCGTCCATGCCCTCGTCATCTCACGCCTAGACTATTGCAACATCCTTCTCTGTGGCCTCCCAGCTAGCACCCTCGCTCCCCTCCAATCCATCCTTAACTCTGCTGCCCATCTGATTCACCTCTCTCCTCGATACTCCTCTGCCGCTCCCCTCTGCCAATCCTTCACTGGCTTCCCATTGCCCAGCGAATCCAGTTCAAGTTAGCAACCTTGACCTACAAGGCTCATAACCATTCCCCTCCATACATCTCTGCTCTAATCTCCAGATTTCTCCCGTCACGCAACCTCCGCTCCTCACAGGACCTTCTTCTCTGCTCTCCCCCCTTTTCAGCTCCTCACACAACCGTCTCCAAGACTTCTCTCGTGCTTCACCCACACTCTGGAACTCACTGCCCCAACACCTCAGACTCTCCCCCTCTCTCACCGGCTTCAAAAGCAACCTGAAAACCCATCTCTTCAGGATTGCCTACAACCAACAATAACCCCACCACCAGTACACCGGCCCACAAACATGTCTGCCCCTCACCCTCTGTCTCTTCCCACCTTCCTTATAGAGTGTAAGCCCTTGCGGGCAGGGATCTCACTCCTTCTGTACCAGTTGTTAGTTAGTAATTTGTCACCTTTGTACTTGTTTGACCTATGTTATGTATGAAACCTGAATGTACAGCGCCCTGGAACCAAGGGTGCTCAAAAATAAATAATAATAATAATAATAATAATCTCAAAATTTTTGTTTCCTGCGCTGTCAGAAAAATTCGAGGACTTCTCCTTGAAGGTGCAAAATGAGCAGTTCCCACATTTGTAAGAGCCCTGTGGTTTTTTTAGCCACATTTCCTTCTTCGGTCTGACATAATGACTGTTAACCAAAAAATCACAAAGGTTTTTACCTCGCCGGAAGGAAATGGAGGGGACATCACCAATCTTATCCCTTAAATCAGGATCCATTTTTAATATATGCCAGTGTCGTTTTAGAGATTTTTTGATCTCCGGAACCCCATCATCAAAGCGCAGATTTGGGTATTCCACCTGAAATGCTTGAAGATGTGAGACTATTGTTTGGGCTGGCGGACACCCCTCAGAAAAAATACCAGAATGCCTCCATTGGGGGATGTATCTTGTGTGGACGTATTCCTAGAACTTGTTTTAAAAGATCTGACTGGATTTCAAGGTTCTCGATGGAACAATGTTTCAAAATCCGAATGGAAGGCATTAGATAATTTGTCAAAAAATAGCAACTTATGCTTTAAACCATCGGATAAAGGTGTCAACATTGTGGTATTGAACAACCAACAATATCGCGACATGTGCCTTACATTGCTCTCGGATAGGACTTGTTACACTGTCCTATCTGCGGATCCCACAGATACTTTTCGATCAGAGCTTGGGAGGTTACTCTCCGGGGCAAAAGAACTTGAATTAATTGATGAATCAGAGATGGATTTTCTGTATCCACGTTTTCCCCGGATAGCGACCTTCTGCGCTCTTCCCAAAATCCACAAAGGGACTGTCCCGCTCAATGGTCGCCCGATAGTATCAGGGAATGACGCACTTTGCCACAACTGCGGGACCTACTTAGATCACATCCTGGCTCCTTTTGTGGAATCCTTACCCTCCTATACTAAGGATACCACAGATTTATTGCGACGTATTGATGGTTTATCTATTGATCCCAATGCTGCTTTAGTCAGTATCGATGTTGAATCATTGTACACATCGATACCTCATCATTTAGGATTGGAAGCAGTAAAAATTTTCTTGTCATCTAGGGGACAACATTTCAAGGGACACAACAACTTTGTAGTAGAATTAATGGAATTCACCTTGACAAGGAACTATTTCCTGTTTGATGGAGTATTCTTTCATCAAACGCGAGGAACCGCCATGGGCAGTCCAAGCGCCCCGGCCTATGCAAATTTGTATCTTGAATGGTGGGAGGCTACAGTTGTCTTCGGCGACAACCCTCCCACTTTTGCCAAAAAAATAGTCCTGTGGACTAGATATATTGATGATGTCTTGATATTTTCGAATGGAACCCGTGATGAATTCTCCATATTGTTACAACATCTCAATGTGAACTCTTTAAATCTCAAATTCACATTTGAATTTGAACCAAATTCCTTACCATTTCTAGACGTGGAGATCCATCAAAAATCATCTTGGTGATCTATCCACAACGATCTACCGGAAGCCCACTGCCACTAATGCCTTGCTAAGGTGGGATAGCTTTCATCCTATCACCCTAAAGAGAGGCATACCCCGTGGGCAATACCTCCGTGCTAGACGCAATTGTTCTTCTATTGAAGAATATAAAAAGGAGGTGAGTAGGCTGAGAGAAAAATTTCTAGCCAAAGGGTATCCTAACTACATCTTGAAACAAGCATACCAGCATGCTTTATCAAAAGATAAGAGCACACTTCTCACATCCACACCTCACCCCAATGACCAAAAGGATTCTGTTATACGCCTGATAGGGATCTTTGATGATGGGGTTCCAGAGATCAAAAAATCTCTAAAACGCCACTGGCATATATTAAAAATGGATCCTGATTTAAGGGATAAGATTGGTGATGTCCCCTCCATTTCCTTCCGACGAGGTAAAAACCTTCGTGATTTTTTGGTTCAGTCATTATGTCGGACCGAAGAAGGAAATGTGGCAAAAAAACCACAGGGCTCTTACAAATGTGGGAACTGCTCCTTTTGCACCTTCATGGAGAAGTCCTCGAACTTTTCTGACAGCGCAGGAAACAAAAATTTTGAGATCAGACATTTCATTAATTATAAATCCATGTATGTGGTGTATCTGGTCACCTGTATCTGTGGGAAAATGTATGTGGGCAAGACGACCAGACAATTACATCGCAGAATCGGAGAACATGTGGGTGACATACGCCATTGCCGTGATACTCCGATCTCAAGACATGTGCATCTACAACATGATGGCAATGCCAGCTGCCTGAGGTGGAAAGGGATCGACTGTGTGATCCCATCCTCAAGACGGGGTAATCTGATAGACAGCTCCTACAGAAGGAGTGTTTCTGGATTTTTAATCTACAAACAGTTATGCCCAATGGTCTCAACGACCATCTTGATTTCAGTAGCTTCATAGAATAGGGTTTGTTTATGCATCAATTGATGTGCCTTTACCTTTAAGTGCTGGTTAACAATAATTCCGAAACGGTCACTTTCCCTTTGTTCTTTCCTTTTGTGCCACGTCTGGCCTTTAACTGCCTTAAAATGCTGTTTGCTGTTTACTTACCGACTCAGGGATTAATCTCCCTCAGTTGTGAGTATTCAGGAGTCTCTGTTCCCCGGCTCGGCAGAATGAGTCTGTCGGCGCATGCGCGGTAACTACAGACACTCCGTGCACACTGTCTGGTTGCTACGCACGCATCATGATGATGTCACGGGAGCGCCGAGCGTGCTTAAATAGCCTTGCTCGTGTGTAGCGTGGCGTCTCTTGCATTCATCCAGCCAACGCTGGCTAACCCTGACAGGGTAGGAGACTGGTCCCATATGGATTCTTGGTGAGTCTATTTAATCCTCTCATATGGTTTGTCATCATGTTATTTTGGTCTTTTGACTGCTTAACTGGATATAGATCCATTTCTAATGTGGTTGTACTCACTTATTTTTGATAGATCCAAGCGCCGCTGAGCTTGACAACTGTAAGTAATCTTATGTAACAGTCGTCTTTAAGTCCTCTCGGCGAAACATCAGGTAATGTGTTTACCCTAATAACACTTCATGCAGGTTTTTCAAGTCGTGATCTGTTTTTCTTTGCTAACCTTCACCTGAAGCGATCTGTGGATGATCGAAACATGTCGGGATAAGGTCACAGGGCTTAGTAGGGCCAGTGTTTATAGGGTTAGGTTCCTGGCAGGCATGCTCTTATCAGGGCGATTGTCCTGCTTTTTTGGCTTGGCTAAAGTATGTGTAGCCATTTAAGGGCCACATAGGGCGAGTATTGTGGACCGCCTACTCTGATCTTGTTTTTTGGTTTGTGTATCTTACAGTTGCGCTAAGAAATGCTTGAGCGTTATTAGGAGATGCCAGCTTTTTAATGTATATTATTAAAAGTTATATTTTATAGCCATTTTTTTCCTCTTCAAGTGTGGTGTATTTTTAGGTGGCTAAGAGGCGTTTCACTTTCTCTCATTATTGAGGGTTTTCTTAGTTACGTGACAATTACTACCTTACTGAATGCTGCCAAGGCTGTCATTCCTAAGTTATGGTGCTCTACAGCTAGCCCCTCGATTTCAGATTGGTTCGAGGAGACCCATAGAACCTGTAGATGGGAGGAGATAAGGAGTGACTCACTCGGTGACGCTATGAACTTCTTTAAGATATGGGATGATTGGCTCCGTTTCTGATCATTATATCGCCTTCCGCTAGCTTGCGAGTATTCTACTGCTCAGTGACCGGTTTTCGGATGTGGTGGGTGACGGTGGGTTCTCGGCTCCGACTGGTTCCCCCCCTTTATTGTCCAAGTTGAGGCTAAGTTGCCTTTTGTTTTTTATTGATGGGCTTTCCTCTTGAGCTGTCCTTTTAAGGCATCCTAAAACAGGAAATGATAGGGAGAACCATTCATATGTTAGTGCCCTGTCTCATTGTAATCTATATCGCTACCCTTGTATCACTGGGCCACACCAGGCATCTGCGATATTGGCCTAAATGCCATTCTGCTCACTTCTCGGATGGGCACTCGATGACTCTCTGAGTTTTATCTCTCCTATTCTCCCTAGGGTTTTTCTTTTTGTTTTCAGTATTGATTCTCTGCTTTGCACCAACTTTGGCTAATGTCTAGTTATAACTTTGATATCTTTTTGTACTTACAAAGTTGAGGATTTAAACTGCAAACTTTTCTTGTTATAAACCAGATGTATATGTTGTTGTTTGAGCGCTACTTTTGTAATGCCTTATTACTACTCTTGCTACCGTTGTTTATTGGATTGTACCATTACTTGTTGTCCTTTAAATAAAGTTCTCTTTGAATGTGAACATGGCGGCCATTATTAGGCTTCCAGCTGCCACAGTAACCTATGGGCTCTCTGCAATCTTGTCGCACAGGGGGAGGAACAGAGGAACAATTCCAGCTCCGATCTCTGCTGCTGGCAGATATCAGATGCGTTTTACACGGCTACGCCGAACATAACCTTGCTTCACCTGTTGAATAGCTATATAAAAAATTGAAATATTTACAAAGGAATTAGTTTCTGAATATTTCCTATGGATGCGCGTAATGTGTAAACAAACATAACCGAATAAGGAAGCCACCGCCGCTTTTAACAATACTTGCTACCATTGGACGTCAGCGCGGATAAATAATTACATTATTTTTTTATTTTTTTTTAATGGCATTCGTAATGCCAGGGGTTGGGCAATAACGCAACGACTTTAAATGGCATAAAATTACAGCTTTAGAGTAAGTAGAAAGTAAATGTAGCTTTTGAGAATGTATGCTGGATCTACATAATCCTCCAAGCGAAAGTAAACATCCAGGCTTTAGATACCATCACTGAGGGAAAATTTGGGTCACTGACAGTTTTACCCAAGTCACCTTTTGTTTTAAGTTCACCTGAATCCTAATACAGTTAAGTTATGTTAATGCATAAATACTATCTCTGGCCAGTTATCTCACCTAAAATGGCAAAATACAGGTTTCCAGATACGTTCCAGTCAATTACGGTTTTAATCCACAGATTTCAAAAGAGAAGTATGGATTATCTTTTCCCCACTTGTCTGACAATAGTCAGTTTGGTCAGAGAGTGACATGTCAATTATACAAGGCATATACGCTCCGTGAATAATGAATGTCTATGGGGCTGGCGGGCTGCTAGCCCCCGCGCCCTGCCCCCGCTCCCACGGCGTAATTGCGGGCGAAATACGTCCCTGCAATTACACCGTGTGAACATAGCCTTATTACTAAAAAAAAATATTTACAAAGGAATTAGGCCGTGTTCACACGGCTTATTCCCGACGGATTTGTGCGCCGTATTGAGCGCACAAATCCGCCGTGAATAAGGGGCGGGGCCGGAGCGCGGCGGGGGCGCCGCTCCCGGCCCCATAGACAATGCATTGTTTACGGCGCCTCCGCGCCATAAATAATGTGCATGTCACTTTTTCCCCCCGGGGCGGATTCGCCGAGCGGGGAGGAGCGACGGATTCCACTGTTCTCTATGAGAGCAGTGGATTACCGTAATTGTGCCGCGGATTGGCGCCGTACTGAAACGCAAATCCGACGCGCAGTACGGCGCCAATCCGCGGCAGAATAAGCCGTGTGAACGAGGCCTTAGAGTAAGTAGCGAAAGAGTGAATTTATGTTGTTTTGCGGATGACATGCTGATTTTTATGGAATCCCCAGAAAACAACTATGGAGAGTTTGGGATATTCTTACTGAGATGGGCAAATTTTCGGGTTACAAATTTAATATCTCCAAAAGTCAGTTATTGCCCCTAGGTTCTTTGTTCACTGAAAGCTAACACTTAAGTTGAATTTTGAAGCATAATATATCTCTTAGGAGAGTTATTAATCTAAAATAGGCAAGAATGACTACAAGGTTTTCCATTTTGTACAGTTCATTTTATTGAATTATGTATTACAGGTTATATACAAAAAATTACAAAAGACAAGGTCATGATTATCTTTTCAATTTGATCTGTACAAAAGTCTATGTTATGTCTTAGTTACAGTTTTAAAGATGTGACTTTAGGACCATTTCCTATGTAATTCTGTCTTTCAAATAAATCTGTTTAACAAAAACAAAAAACATGTCAACTTTATTACCTGAGTTGTTACTATCATGTTACTAGTCTATATGTGTATTTGTTTCCTTGTGTTTTTTTCTTTCTTTCTTTACTTTATTTAACTTTACTGTTTATTTTTCTTAAAGGGGTTGTCTCACTACATCGATTCATTTCACCTCAGTCCTGTTTTCTCAGTTTCATTTTTGAATTCATAGGCGTGTTTACTGGCTTCTACTGACTGCTGAGGACACAAGGTCTGTAGCTATAGCAACCAGTGCTGGCAGCCTATCAGGAGAAATCGAACTGGTCTGTACCTATAGTGACCTGAGGAGCTGATGCAGCCCATGTAAGAGGGGATATCTAGGCATAGGTAGGACAATGTTGATGGACACATATTACAAAGTGACTTGTTTTAGCAGGATCTTTAACATAAAAAGCAATCCTTGTAGTGAGACAACCCCTTTACATCCCACTACTTTATATTCTGACTCTTTGATCACTTTTATGATGCTTTGGTACACTGAGTATACCAAAGCATTAGTATATGTCAGTGGCATGTAGGCCTCTGGAATGGCATAATTTGTATACAGCCATGAGAAGCCTTGGGGCCTTTGTTAGGGTTCCACTTGCACTGGCAAAGCATGGCACCCCGTGATTATGTTTGGGGGCAGGGTCGGACTGGGCCGCCGGGGGACCGGGGAATCCCCCGGTGGGCCCCCCCCCCCGAGCCGCGGGGGGCCCCGGAGGCAGTGCCGCCGCTCCCCGGGGCTCGGCCGCGCATCCCGTCCCTGAGCACCCGGGACGCGTCCCGAGCGCCCAGAGACCGTCCCGGGAGTTGGGGACTGATGTCCCCGACTCCCGGGGCTGCGCGGTGTCAGCGGAGCACAGCGCAACTAGCGCTGCGCTCCGCTGATCTCCCCGGCAGGCTGAACGCATTAGGCCTTCAGCCTGCCGGGCGCCGGCCCCTACTGCGGACGTAGGCGGCGCGGTGACGTCACTTCTCCGCGCCGCCTATGCAGGACGGCAGTACGGAGCGGCGGGAGCTCGGAGCGGCCGG
>JAODAL010054364.1:0-24677 GCA_025379985.1 Phyllomedusa bahiana
CAACACTTAGGGAACGTTAAATCAAGTCTTTTTCCAAATAGGTCTCTTTATTTTTCCCTGTTCAGGATCTAAAATACATGTTTCTCTGGTTACCGTCCTGCTCTCCCCTTTTCTCTTTGCTCTTTGTCTAATCTAATACCAGGGAGTTACGTCACCACAGGTCGGCTACACAGGAGAACAGAGTGTGTTATCTCTAACAAACAAAGCCCTCTGTACTATAGATTACATCTATAGTACAGTTGTATAGTACATGCAGTTGTTGTTGTTGCATGAATTAGAACATGCAGTTGTTGTTGTTTGCATTTGACATGAAACTTTTTTGTGAATGAAAACTCTGTAGATCCGAGTAGCCTCACTTTGAAAGTGAGGATATTTAAACCAACTGTTCAGTCTTTGTAAGATATGTCTGAAGAAGCAGGTCGAACCTGTGAAACGCGTAACTTACCTTGCTATGCACCTTAAAATAAACGGCAGTTTATTTTAAGGTATTTAAGTACTTAATTTCCCACTAGCGCTCTAGCCCTATAGATATTCCCTACCCTTCCAAGTTAGCAATTCTGCCCGTAGTACGGCATTCTTTCTACCTGGAACATCTCCCTAAAGATTACATCTCCTGTACTCAATGTCAATGAATTAGAGCTGGGAATATGGAGCTGATATGCTAATTACTGCTATGGAACCACCCATAGCCTGACCAGGAAGAGACAGAAAGCATGAATTTAAAGCTGCTCTTGGCTATGTGAAGCAGCATGGTGAGACAACCTCTACGTGCTAATCCTATTCTTAGGCTTGTGGTTGAGTCAAATAGCAGCATAATAATTAAGTCAAATAGCAGCACAATAAAACTAAATGTTGAGTTTTATTTCCTTTGTAGCATCTGCTGTGTCCCAGTAAATAATGGATAAATATTGAAAATCTGCAAAAAAAGTGAAATTTTTTAAATTTTACTTCCACTTTGCTTTCATTTCTAATAAACTTTATCATTGTGGAAGGGCACTTAAAAATAAAATATAACTTTTATTTAGACTAAATTAAAATATTACTCTTAAAATATATCACACAGCGCTACATACATGGATAAACCGTAAAAAACCTTAACAGGGAAACAGGGTATTTATAGCAGCAGTTTAGAGTGTTTTAAGTGTCTGGGGAGAGTACTGACCCTATACACCCTCAAAAACTCCTGTTAATGTCCTAACCTAATGTACGGGAATATTACACGTCCCGATAAGGACGGCCCCGACTGGAACCTGCCCCTAGTATAACTTACCCTAGATTACCCTCAGTATTGCGAATATATCATAGGGTAAGGAAAAAATAAGCCTTACTTTACTATAGTCCCAACATGTTTCGGCGCCTACTCAGACCTCCTCAGGGGACAATGATTGGTAGGCTACAAGAATTGCGGTCTTAAATTCCAAAAAGCAAAAGGAGCATATGGCTCCTAATATACTGACACAGCTATGGTGTGCTTTCATTTCTATGAAACATCTAGAGGGTTAACAAGCTTCCTTAATGCTGTTTTGAATACTTTAAGCGGTGCAGTTTCTTAGACGAAGTCATTTATGTGGGTATCTAACATACAGGCCCCTCAAAGCAATGTCAGTACTTGACTAGTCCCTAAAAAATCTGTGTTGCAAATTTTCTTGAAAATGTGAAAAATTGCTTCCAAATTTCTAAACCCCATAATGTCTTACAAATTGAAAAATTCTGCCACCTTAAGCTAGACATTTGGTAGATGCTAGTTGGAAACTATTTTATGTGGTATAACTATATGTCTTACATGCAGAAATGTTTTAAGTTTGAAATTTGCTAATTTTTCTAAATTTTCACAACATTTTGATATTTTCACAAACAAAGAATGTATTGACCAAACTGTGTTATTAACTTAAAGCACAATGCGACACAAGAAAATAGGCCATTGTTGGTAAGACCATTAACCAGTTTTTCCCACCTAAAGTGACACGTCATATTTGAAAAATGGGGCTCTGTCATAGAGGTCAAAACTGGCAGCAACGGTAAAGGGTTAATATTAAAGTACTTCTGCAGTAACTCTACCAAAACACCTTATAGAAAACTAACTCACTTGTTAAAATGTTAAAGAATTTTTACCACAAAGGCATTTAATGTCTGGTTTGTCCTGCTTCAGCTTTCAGTGTGTTCAAAAGGGGGCATGTGAGCTTTGTTTGAACTGCATCCCATGTGACCCAGCAGCTTTAACATCACCATACCATTCCCACAGAGTGTTCACTTCAGTCAAAAAAAGCTCAAACAAAGCTCTGTTTATGTAAAAAGCTGTCAGTAGCTGCTATATAGCTGAGTGATTAGTATTTCTGCCCTTCTGCATAGGATCCCTAGATTCAAATCCCTGTAAGAACCAAACACGGATTTTTTTTCTCAATGCACATACAGTACCTGATTGAGGTTTCTTTTTTCTCTTTATTTATTTGCACTGTTTGACTAATTACTAAGAAGTCAGGACAGGAGTAGAAGGATAGCACCTGGCGTTCAACACTTGCTCAGTAGTGAGTGGGTGTGATTACTAAACAGGCAATAAACTGACAGTAGCTACCTAAGTGAAGAGGTGATGTTTGAGCATGTGTGGCCAGGACAGATGAATGATGAAAATGTTTATCATTTAATTTGCAAGTTTTATGGTAAAACTCCTTTAAGGCAATGTTCACACGGCTTATTGCCGACGTAATTGCGGGGACAGATTTCACCCCGCAATTACGCCGGCAGCCGTGCAGCGGGGAAGGGGCAAGGGGCCGGCAGCTCGCTGGCCCCATAGACTGTCATTATCTCCGGCGCATACACGCCGTAAATAATTCACCTGTCACTTTCTCCCCGCCCGGCGGATTCGCCGAGCGCGAAGGATAGGCGGAATCCAAAAATCTCTATGAGAAATGTGGATTAACGTAAAGACTGGGACGGATTGGAGCCGTACTGCAGCGCAAATACGGCGCGCAGTACGGCTCCAATCAGCGCCCAAATAAGCCGTGTGAACGAGGCCTAACATGAGCCCCTTGGTATGTTTCACCATTGTAACAAAATCTTCATGGGTAGTGGGGCAAATGACAGTGAGACCAAGGCTTTTCCAGTGTAAAAAACACCCTCTATTATATAATCGAAAGGTTTGGCCCAGTAAACCAATGACAACAATGATTACAAATTCGTCTCTCATTGCTTTTTATTGGCAGAGAGGTCCCTTTATGAATAATAACCAATAGAAATATAAAGAAAATATGACATGGATCATTTACTAAATCCAAAAAGAAAGTTTCTCCCAGTGCTCATTCTGACAATTTTTCTTTGCATAGAAGAATGCAATTTTATTGTATCCTGATTAAAAACATGGCTAAAAAGCAAAAATGACAATACACATATAGATCTACGCGTTTCAAGCCAGCACCATGAGCTCTTAGTTGTGGATCATTTACTAGACTAATACTTAATGTGCACCTTAGAAGTACAGAGAAATCATTTGCACTTGCACAACTGTCCAACTTCTGGACTTAAAGAGTACCTATCACAATCAAACAAACACACAAACATTTATAGTAGATGAAATTAAAAGACTTTTCTCAAATACGTGTCATTTGCGAATCATATTATTTCCCTCAGTATTACAGGGAAACAAGTATTGCTTTAATTCTGTCAGGCAGAGGTCACAATCTGGTAAGATTCCTTCTGTGGGAGAGACCAACTGCGCAGGGGAACCTTGGGACATCCTTGTACAAGGTTAATCTGAGTCTCTCACTGTGCATACACTGTAGTAGGCACAGCACACTGGGGACTTATGTATGACAGGGTATACCTAAACTTCCCCAATTTTTTTTTTAGCGATACAGCACCGCTAAAATATAAACAAAATAATCAAAGTGTAGAAGCTTAGAAGTAATGACTTCAATCCTCCATAGTACAAAAGCAAAAAAAAGCTAACTTAAGAGATAAATTAGTGAAAACTGATGTCTGCCTTTCAGGTAGTAACCGTTCCTCTAGGACAACTAGACGTGGCTGTGTCCCCTGCCTTAGGTGTGAAAGTTGTCAATTTCTGATTAAGGGTGATCATTTTGAACATTCAGTTACTGGGTGTAAATATAAGATTAATCATTTTCTAACGTGCAAATCGTCATTTGTCATCTATATTCTTCAATGTCCCTGCCCCAAATTCTATGTGGGTGAGACAACACAAGAATGCCGGTTGCGTTTAAATGGCACAGATCCACTATACGTACCAAAAAAAAGTGAGTTACCGGTCCCTAAGCACTTTGATGAAGTAGGGCATCATGTTAACAATCTCAGATTTTGTATTATTGATCAAGTCCCGATTCCTAGATGTGGTGGTGATCATGAAATGATCTTAAAACAACGTGCTATGCGTTGGATAAATAAATTAGACACATTATATCCCCATGGCCTTAATATGGATTATACTCTAACTACACATTATATGGATTTGCTTTTTTAGTGTGGCAGGTGGGATGTTACTGACACATCAGATATGTGTTGGATGCTTCCATGGCTGCTTGTTGTTGTGTGCATACGTTTGCTGAGGCAGGTTGTTTGCACCAACGTATTGGGCTTTATTCTGTATGGCATTATTGTATTCTTTATTGAGAAATCTGGTTTTGATGTCTGTACATATGGTACAGACTCAAAGGCTCCCCCGACACTGTAGACTTTCCCAGCTCTGAAGCAGGAAGTTTCACAGAGCTGTCAACATAGTGATCCATCATGCTGTGAGGAGCCCTTGGCCCTACTGCATTCCTGTCTTAATGGCCAGTGCTTTTTAAAAAACTGAATTAAAGGGGAAATTAATTCATTTTCCTTATTAAACATATTTAGTGTTTATATTTAGTCTTCTATTACTTCAAAAGGTTCTCTGGAAGTGATAGGTCCTCTTTTAACTCTAGCACCATTATAACAAGTAAGTTACATTACACTGCAATTGCACAGAGCCACCAGCGCTCTCTACAAGCATAACCAAACAGATAAAAATGCATAGTAGCATGTGCAATAACAAGCACATGAATCACTGCAACACAACTAACATGTCCTAGTATCATAGGATAAAACAGGTGTAGAAATTCCACAATTTATCAAAGTTCACAAAAACATATATTTTAACAACCGCTAGCAGTTGTCTGTGCTTTTTTTTATCGTATTAGAGATGTATCATTGGTGATTATTAAGTGCATTAGAAAAAACATTTAAGGCTGGGCTCTCATGTTGCATTTCTTGCTGGGTTTTTCAACTGCATCAAAAATGCAAGCAATTCTATGTCTATGATTTTATTTACTGTGAAATAAAGTTCTTTTACACCTGCGTAAAACAAGACAGGACTGGTTCTTTAGGGGCCCCACAGTAAATTTGGATAGTACCCTTAGCGGGGACCCCCCTTATTAATTTAGTATCTAAAGTACCCTGACATAGGTCCAAAGAAAACCCCTCCAACACTTCCTTAAAAAAGTTAATTGTGCAACTACAAAAGAATGAAGGCCTTAATAAAGCGGGGGTATCCATTCCTCAAAATTGGCTTGTTTTATACCATAAAATCAGAGTTTTAAAAATTTTCTCAAAAAAACATCCAGAAAAAACAGTTGGATTCCTATGCTGCATGAAGATTTTTTTTTAAACCCCTAAAAACCCGCTTCTTCTCAGGGGATTTCGGGTTTTAGCTAATATTTCACTTTGCAAAGCTCATTACAGCATCAGACATTGACTTACAAGGTAATGAATGTCAATGGGGCCGGCGGGAGTGCGCGGGAAAAGCGTATTAGCGCGACCCCCGAAACAATGAGTATGTGGTTTTATACTTTAAAATTTAAAAAACCCCACACATTACAAGAACAAGATTACCTCTGAATTTTGCAATCAGCATGCCTAGACACCTGGTTGTCCAATGCTTTTGTCCAAGCATTTGTTGTTATCATGCAGTATTTCACCACTCCAATCTTTCACCTCTAGCCTCCTTCTATACAATGAGCTCTGTTTATGGAGCCATATTTCCTATAGAAGTCATTCTTTTGTAGACCTGGAATGGAAAACGTATCTCTTTGACAGTAGGTGTCATCAGAGCACTGTAAGAAAAAGCAGAAAGGGGGGAAATCCAGGAAACTCTGAGGGAGGAGTTGATTGGAAGAGAGCTTGGGAGACCAGACGATTAGCAGTTGGAGAGATGGATGCTCCACTTAGCAAGAAATGTCAAGAAACTGATGCAGGTTGGGTGCCGAAAAGAGACACTAGGGAATACCAACATCAGGTATGAGGACGAGGAGTTGAGACATGGGAAGACTGCTTGTGGATGGAGAAGGAGATTCATGTCCCACAGACCTGCTGCTAAAGGTCATGTAAGGAAAAGAGACCCAAAAGACATTAAAGAAGTTAATTTCTGTGAAAGCTTAATAAACATTTCACACAACTCTGGTTGTTTCTGTCATGCCTCAGACAATGGTTATTAAAAATGGTTATTAAAACGTCATCAGTAAGAACAATTAGAAAATATTAAACTTGCTTCTTAGAGGAATCACCTTATGAAGATATTTTAACAGATAGAAGTGGGTCCAATGGGGGCCTGCGAAGATGGCAAAAACAACCAGGGAGCGGTCAAGGATCCACCAGTTATCATCAGAGCCTGCCACAAGGAACTCTCAGGTCGCTACCCCATATGTGGTCGATCGCGCTGATAGCCGAGAAGCCAAAGAGGTACAGGAGGGACAAACAAAGACATAGTCGTGGTACAGGCAACAAGTCAGGGAAGGTGAAGAGTAGTCAGGAGCGCAAAGCCAAAGGTCAAAGCTGGAAAATATGAACACGGGCAAAAAGGCACTAAATGGACAGGATATACAACAACTGGCAAAGAGGAAGGTCAGAGATGTCCAAATAAAGGCCCTGGCGGAATCCCTTGTTCCAGGTAAAATTTTGGTGGGCTTTTCTGGGCCTTTAATCAATAGGATCAGTGTACATGCCACCCACATGGCCACACAAACAGGCCGGGAGCAGAAGAGGAGACTGGATGCCATTGGAAAGGAAAGGCTAGTACAGAGCTAGAGAAGTGCAGCACAGGCATGTCCATGTACTGGAACACTAACTGCGATGTGTGCTTTGGGGAGTACGGACCTTTCTCAAGGGCACTCTTTTGAAGCACCATTTTTTTTTTTAAAACCCAAGATTTTTCAATGAAAAATTTGCTACTGCCCTAAGGGGAAATTGGAGTTTGCCAGTTTCATTATTTTCTGCAGACTCATTCAGATGGGACAGAGCAATAGCTGCAGATAAATTTATGAACCATATATTTTCAACCACATTCATTCTTTATTGTCTTTACGATGTTAATTTGGAAAAATGTAAGCATCCACAAAGTTTAAACACCTCCAGAATTATAGCATTTTTGTTGGCTCACATACGTTTAGAACCAATGATCTACTGTGTTTGCATGGTCTACATCTAAGTGGCTCCAGACCATAAGAAAACGAGGTCTTCCACTGTCTGAACTTACTTATGGGCATCTCCCATTACAAGCCATGCTGTGCCCATCAAGCTCATGATAAAAACTACCTTCATTAACCCCTTACCGCGGAGCCAGTTTGGCCTCTCTGACAGTGCCCATTTTTGAAAACTGTCATGTGTCACTTTATGTGAGAAAAAACTTTTTGACACTTTAAAACCCATCCCTGTGATTCAGAGATTGTTTTCTCGTGACACATTATACTTTAAAAAAGTAAGAAAATTTGGTCCAAAAAATGCTTGTTTATTTGTGAAAAATCGTGAAAAATTTGAAAAATTTACCAATTTTAAACTTCAAAAATTTCTGCATGTAAGACAGATAGTTATTCCACTCAAAATAGTTTATAACTAGCATCTACCATATGTCTGCTGTAGTTTACCATTTTTTAAATGTCTTTTTTTTTTTTTTTTACGACATTAGGGGGCTTAGAAATTTAGTAGTAATTTTCAAATTTTCAACAAAATTTCAAGACCAATTTTTTTAGGGACCAGTCCAGTTCTAACGTGAAATTTGATTGACCTGTATGTTAGATACCCCATAAATGACCTCATCTAAGAAACTACAAACCCCTTAAAGTATTCATAACCCCCATTTAGGAAGTTTATTAACCCATTAGGTGTTTCACAGAATTAAAGCAAAATGGAAGTGAAGTTTCAAAAAATTTTTCTTTTTTGCAGATTTTCAATTTTATGCATTATTCACAAGAATACGGTAAATGTGATCAGGGAAATGCAACTTAATATTGATTCCCCCAGATTCTGCCTTTTTCGAATATCCATATGTGGCTTAGGCATTTTTGGCTCAACCAAAAAGCCCAGATGGGAGAGCACCTAGGGGACTCTGGGGGTCTCATTTTCATTACAATTTTATTTGGGGCCATTTGGGTTTTGCGGACCCCCTAGGTGCTAAAAATTAATAAACCCCCCTAAAAATCCCCCAAATTTGGGAAAACACACCCCCTTAAAGGAATATTTTCAGGGGTAGTGAGCATATCGACCCCACAGGTGTGTCAAAAAAAAATTTTAGCGTTAGGCTGTAAAATTTTTAAAAAAAAATTTTTTTCCAATAATCTGAAATTTTTAGCAAAAATTTTTTAATTTTTTAAAAGGCATCCTGGAAAAAAAAACCCAAAAAAACCCAAATTTTCTTAAAAGTTGGGCAATACCCAACATGTGGGTGTAAACTGCTGTTTGGCGCAGGGCGGGGCGTATAAGGGAGGGAGTGTTTTTGGTTTTTGGAATGCGATTTGGGGGGGGCCATTGATTTAAAAAGCCCCCAAAACCCCAAAAACGGGTAAAACCCTTCCCGAAGTCACCCCATTTGGATTCAACACGGCCTCATAGACTCATCTGGGGGTGTATTGTACTTTTTGGGGTCACAGGTGTTCCAATTTTTTTTTTTTTGTTTGGGCTATGAAAATGGGGGGAAAAACGCATTTCCCGCCATTTTTTTTTGGCTTCAATTTTACAGAGTTCACCTGCGTATAAATGAAGGATATCTTACTAGGGGGGTCGGTACAATTGCAATGACATAGTTTTTTAATAGTTTTTTTTTTTTTATTACTTTTACACAATAGAAAAATTATAAAAAATTGCGTTTTTTTTGTTGTCCTGTTTGATAGCCATAACGTTTTTTCAGTTTCGTTTTCCCGAGCTGTTTATGGCTTGTTTTTTGTGGGAGTTGTGTTTTTATTAGTACCATTATGGGGGGCATATGCGCTTTGATCACTTTTTTTTAAAGGGTTTTTGTGAGGCATTTTGAACAAAATACAGCATTCCTGGAGTGTTTTTTATTTTTATTTTTAACCGGTCCGTGCAGTATACTGACATGTAGATTTTCAGCAGGGTTTATACGATTACAGCATACCCAATTTTTATTTTTTTTTTGTTTTACTGTTATAACAAAAAAAAACACTTTTTTTTAAAAAAGGGGAAAAAACTTTTTTTTCATCCCCCATAGTTGAGAGCCATAACTTTTTTTTTTCTGTGTACGGGCTGTGTGGGGTTGTTTTTTTCGGGATCAGTTGACTTTTTATTGGGATCTTTTTTGGGGGGCCAACTTTTTTTATCAGTTTTAAAAACCCTTTTTTGGAAGGCAGGGTGAGAAAAATCTGCAATCCTAGTGTGTTTTTTTTTTTATTTTTTACAGAACCACCGTGCAGTATCATGACCGTTAGCTTTACTCCCAGGGTCGTACGATTAGTCGATCCCCTTTAATAGTTTTTTTTTAAATTTTGGAAGCACTTTTTAAAAAAAATGTTTTTATTGTGTTAAATAAAAATTTATGCATCGCTGCTTCGAGAGCCCAACATTTTTATTTTTCCCTATACGAACGTGTAAGAACTTTTTTTTTGGGATGAACTGCGTTTTAATTTGGGACAAAAATTTGGCGTTTTATGAGTTTTTGATCGCTTTTTTTTTTATTTAAATTTCTGCAGGGTGCACAAAAATGCAATTCTGTGACGGTTTTTTTTTTTTTTTTTTTTTTTTTTTTCGGGGTTCCATAGGGGTTTAAATTTAAAGGACAGATTTTAGGGTGGATCTTACGCAGCGGCATACCAAATAGGGTCTTTATTATTTTTGATCTTTTTTTGGGGCGAAAGGGCGTTTGTAAAGGGGAAAAAGGGAGTGTATGTTTTTATTTTTTTTTTTTTTTTTTTACTTTTTTTCTTTTTTTTTTTTTTTTTCCAATTTTTTTAATTTTCCCCCGTCAGGATTTTTAAATGAAAACCCCTGGGGAAAAGCTTCATTAGATTTCTGTTTTGAAGAGGCGTCTGTGCCAGCGTTACTGCTGTGCATAGTGCCATGGCAACAGTGACCCCATGCCCACAATGCATTGTGGGCTGGTGACGTCCCAACTCCCCGGATGCATTCAACGCATCCGGGGGTTGGTGGAGACGGCGGCGGCATCTCTCCGCTCCCCTCCCCGATCGTAGGCAGAAGGAGCCCCCACTCCTCCTCCCCTGCGGCATCTTATCGGGGGGCCATGACAGGCTGGGGTAATGATGATTTTTCCCCCCGGCGGAGCTCACCCGGGCCCGGGGGGTGATGGGGATAAAGCCAGCGGTAATTTTTACCGCCGTTCCATGTCGCGATCGCGCGCGTGCCCGCAAGCCCGCGCGATCGCCAGGGTTTTGCTTACGTCCATTTGCGGAAGAAATTCCCCCCTAGGGCGTATCCCATACGCCCAATGTGGGGGAAAGGGGTTTTAAACTTTTCTTAAAAATGTACATGTATATGTCCAGTTTCCAGGTTTTACTTTACCTATTCTCCTTCTGAGTACAATCTATATTATGTTTTACAACTTTAATTTGGGAATATTTTAGCACTAAAAAGCTTAAGCACCTCCAAGGTTTAGCATTTTTGTTGGTGTGTGTGATAAGATACTTTGAACCCTAATGTTTTTGTATGGTCTGTTTTATGTTTTAGAAATCATATGTCTATTGTCAGCAGAGGATTAGATGTGGTTCCTTATTTGCACGGAATTTACGTAAAATTTCTGTTTTTCATTGACAAACAGATGAATAGAGGGAATGAAAAAAATGAACTGATCATAGGTTTATCTGAGGTAAGACATGTTTCTCTTTCTTAATTCATGTTCTAGTCAACGGTCTGAACTGCAAGATGATTGTAATTTACCTAGTGCTTGTGTTAATTGTATACTTTAACAGTCTTTGCAAGATGTCATAAAGCTCCAGCTGAGATTTTGGGTTGATATATTTGGGTTTCACAGCAAATGCAACATTACCCTTCTTTAGTCTTTTACTTAAAGGGGTTGTATCATTTCATGAAATGGTCTTCAGAATAAGGGGACAGTTAAAACAAGGAACTTTGTGATTGGATGTCATTAGCAAAGCTGTCTTGTTATCACAGTTTTCCTTATCTTCTGTTTCTGTTCACACTGATATCCAGTGCTGGTCGGATCCCTCCTCCTTGCATTTCACTAGCTGAGAGCTTATTTACATTCTGTTCGGCCCCCGGTCGGCTGTATTCACGGAGCTTGCATTCCCGCCTCTCACTCAGAGTAAGGGACCGGCACATTTTCACTCTCCACAGCCAGAAGAAACAGAATAACACTGCAGGGCTTCTACAATCAGAAAAAAGCACAATTGTGTGTCGATCCCTGCCTCTCCTGCATAGAAGGGAGATATGTGCCGTTCATAGAAAGCTGGATTCAACTGTAACAAATCTCTATCTGAGAGAGGAGGAGAGATCAGTGCTCAGTCTAGATTGAATACAGCCTGTGGTATGTATACAGCTCTTATAAAATAAGACTGCATAGGGAGAGACATAGTGACATATGGACTCAGAGAGGGGCGGAGAGTCTCTGGAGCCAGCATGAACAGTGAAGGGGTGATGATGTCACCCAGCTGGGAGGGGAAGAAATGCCCCTGCATTTCTAGAGTTGAGAAACTGAGAGCAGTATGAATCAGCCGAACTAAAGAAGCGATACATTCCCTTTAATATCATGAAATGAGGATCTTGATACATTTTACATTTGTCTGTTTGAATAGTTGACAATATGTGTTATTAATAAAGTTAAAAATAACAAACAAAAAAAAAAACATAATGCATGTTTTAAGCCCTGGTGAATGAATATATTTTGGATCTTTAGGTTGCAGCAATTTTTTAAGATGTTTCTTCATCACTGCATTCCATAGACATAAATTTCATTATGTTCTTATCGACATAGTGGTACAGAGGTTAATTTAACATAGGATGAGATGTATGGTAAATTGTGAGGTGCATGCTGTTTATTGATCTGCTTTCTCTTTTGGCGGGTGAGAAAAACAGCAATTCTGCAGTTCTGCAGATATTTTATTCTAAATGGCATGTCTCCATCTCAAACATTTATGGCATATTGATAGACTATTTCATAAATTTCTGTTAGGTGCAGGTCCTAGAGGTTATTTTGACAACGATCTCCAAAACCTCTTTGTGCAGAAGGCAAGTTGTTTAGCAGGCATAGTAAATAGTGTTGAGCGATTATTATCGACAAAGTTGAAATCGGCACAGTTTTTATGTTGATCATGCGATAATTTAGGTTAAAATCTGTGCATCATCTATTAAGATCGCGCCATTTTCGGCACTTCCTGTCATTTTGGCAGCCAGCAAATCAGCTTACAGAATAGAGCAGGGTGAGATGTGTGTGCAACGTCAGGGAATGGGATGTTTTTGGGTTCCCGATTGGGGGGAAAAAATCAATGCCCTTTGTTTTCATGAACACTTTTCCTTTTTCTCCTCAGTGTCTTCAGCGTCCCCCAAAGAAAAAGGGAAAGTGGTTTTTGCTTGTGTCCAAACGGGCTCGTAAAATTTAAAATCTATTTTTTCAAAGAGAAAGCTCTATGTTAGGCTGTGATCCTTAAAAATTTAGTTAGATTAGAGTTTGGAAAAAATTTTATGTAGTTGGGTTTTGGGAGTTTTTTAAAAGGGGAAAATCTACCGTTGTAAGTAAAGGGGGGGAAAAGGGGGGCCCCCGTGGGCAAAACACGACAGGCTCTATAAAAGGAAAAAAGGATAAAGTTCCCCAAGATTAGTGTAGACATTACACTGCTTTTAGTTTATTTTTAAAAACAGTTTTCTTTTAAAAATATTTCCGGATATTGGGCGGCCTGAACTTATTTTAGGATACAATCTTTTCTAGAAATGCGGTTTCCCCTTTGTTGGGTTTCCCAAAACCCCATTTTTAAATTATCCGTATACTTTTTCAGATAGGTTTTCATTTTAAAATTTTGGGGCCCAAATTCCCCCTTTTTTGTTGATATACCCCCTTGCATTTAAAAAATTAGAATCCAGCAATTTTGTAGTCAGCACGGTTGATAGGCCCAAAAAATTTCCTGTATTATCCGAAAAAATTACAGATACTTGTTTTTTGCACTTTTGCCCAGTCCAGATTTGTTCTTTGGGAGGCCTTGCACTTAAAATGTGAATGCAGCAATTTTGTATTTAAAAAAACGGGTAAATTTTGAAAGGGGCCAAAAAATTCCCTTTTTATTATCCAAATACTTTTACGGGACACGTTTTTTTTGGGGCATTTTCCCCAGTTCAGATTTGTTGTTTGAGCCCCCTTTGCATTTTAAATTTGAACCCAGCAATTGTGTAGTTCCCCACAGGTGAATTGATGCCAAAAAATACCTTTTATTTGAAAAAATTACAGATACGTTTTTTTTGCACTTTTGCCCGGCCCCAGTTTTTGTTGATAGACCCAACCCTTGAAAGTTAAACTTTGAATCCGGGCAATTGTGTATTTTCCACAGGTGAATTGATGGGTTTCAAAAAAATACCTTTTTTATTCCGAAATTAATTACAGATACGTGTTTTTTCCCTTTTTTGCCCAGTCCGGGATTTGTTGATAGGGCCCCCTTTGCCATTTTAAATTTTTGTTTCCAGCAATTGTTTTGTTCCCAAAAGGAAATTGTTAGGTGCCAAAAAATCCCTTTTTTTAAACCCGAATACTTTTTGGGAACGTTTTTTTTTGCCCCCTTTTGCCCAGTCAGATTTTTTGATAGACCCAAACCTTGCAGTTAAATTTGTTCCAGAAAATTGTTTTATTTTACCACAGGTAAAATTGATGGGTTGCCAAAAAAATCCCTTTTTTATTATCCGAAAAATTTTCCCCAAGTTTACGGGGTTTTTTCCCTTTTGCCCAAAGTCCGGGATTTGTTGTTAGGGCCCCCTTGCAGTTAAATTTGAATCCACCCAATTGTGTGTTTCCCACGGGGAAATTTGATGGGGCCAAAAAAAAATCCCTTTTATTACCCGAATACATTACGATACGTGTTTTTTGAATTTTTTCCCCAGCCCGGATTTGTTGATAGAGCCCCCTTGCATTTAAAATTTTAAATCCGAAATTGTGTATTTTCCACAGGTGGAATTGATAGGTCCCAAAAATCCCTTTTTATTACCCGAATACATTAAAGTACGTGTTTTTTTGCCCCTTTTCCCAGTCCAGATTTGTTGTTAGAGCCCCCTTTGGGCATTTTAAATTTGAATCCGCAATTTTTTTATTTAACCACAGGTGAATTAAAAGGGTGCCAAAAAATACCTTTTATTATTTTTTTACTTTTCATTTAGGGTGTTTTTTGATTTTGGGCCCATGGGTTTTTTATGGGGCCCCCCTTTAATTTTAAATGTGAATATGCAATTTTGTAGTCACCACAGGTAAATTTAAAAAGGGTCCCAAAAAATCCCCGGGGTATTACCCAAATTTCATTTCAGATACTGTTTTTTTCCTTTGGCGGCAAAACCCCCTTTGTTTTTGTCCCCTTTTATTAAAATTTTTAAAAAGCAATTTTGTATTCCCCAACGGGGTGAATTGATAGGTCCCAAAAAATTCCCTTTGTATTATCCAAAATTTTTAGAACTTTTTTTTTCATTTGGCGCAGGCCAGTTTTGGTTTTGATAGATTACTTTGCAGAAAATTTGAATACAGCAATTTTGTAGTCCCCAACAGGTAAAATTTGATAGGTCCCAAAAAATTACCTTGTATTACCCAAAATTTAAAAATTTGGATACGGTGTTTTTTTCATTTTTGGCGCGGGCCCCAGCTTTGTTGTTAGATTACTTTCCCTTTAAATTTGTAAATTAAGAAATTTTTGTGTCCCACAGGAAAAATTGATAGGTCCCAAAAAAATAACTTGTATTACCCGGGAATACATTTCAGTTACGTGTTTTTTCATTTTAGCGAGGCCGCTTTTTTGGGTTGGGATCTTAAACTTTGCAGTTTTTTTTGGGTTTCCGGGAAAATTTTTGTACCCACCACAGGTGAATTGATAGGTGAAAAAAATTCCCTTTATTATCCGAATACTTTTTAAATTTTAGGGGTTTTTTTTTCATTTGGCGCAGGCCAGTTTTTTTAAATAGATCTACTTTTGCAGTTATATTTGAATCCGGGCCAATTTTGTTTTGATTTGGGGGATTTAAAAAAAATAGTTGTGTTTTGCCGTTTTTAATAAGAGATTTTCCAAAACTATTCCATACCCTTCTAAAAATTTTTTTTTTTTTGGGAAATGGAGCAAAATTTCCCAGGTGGTAAGCGAGCAAAGAGGGGGGAAAGGACATGGAAGTGAGGTACGAGGGGAAGGTGCCCTTCCGTGTGGCAAAAAACACGCTTGCCAGAGGATATCAGTTTGGGGGCCGTCGGGCCCTGTCATGCTGGGTCGTTGCCTGTGAATCTCAGTAACGAACAAGCGTCGCCAATCGGGTCCTTCGGGGTTAATGCAACCTGCACCCGCGTCTTCCCTCCTCCCCCCTCCCGCCCGGGGCCACAATGTCGTTCAGCCCCACCGCACCCCCCCCAAACCCCATGAAGAAAACCCCAAAATGTCAACTCGGTACCCCCTGTGGTTTAATCCATTTTCTAAAGGACCTCTTTGATGCCCAAAATTGTTTTTTGGGGTTTCGAAGGCATTTTTAAAAGGGATCAAGCGGAAAAAAGAGGATGATTTTCTCTCTTAAAGGCCCAGTTACTGATGCCTTTCAGGGAGGAGAAGGAAGCTGGTAAATTTCGGAAAAAAATTCAGGGGCCCGGTGGGCAACGCCTTGCAGCCCCTTTGGGTTTTTGTACCCCCCAGCCCCTGGATCCCGAATGTCGGGGACGACCTAATTTTCCCCTGTTTGATGATGATGTGGGACATTAGGGAAATCCAATTTGGTTTTTTCGCAGAATTTGCTTGGAGCGCTTCATCTTTGGACGAGGAGGAAGACAAGGGGTTTAGTGTCATTTACGGGTTCGCCTCAAAAAGGGTGGGGCGGTCGCGAAGTCCGCTGATATGATTCCGCCGGCCCCTTTTCAGCAAAAACCCCCCGGCTCCTCGCTTATCCCTCAAAATTTTTTTAAAGGAAAAAAGGTCCCTTCAAGCCGGGGCCCTTTCCCTTGAGCAAGCCTATGATTAAACCCAAAGGATATCATTGCCGCCTTTCGGTAAATTTTTAAGTAGAGGTGGTTCCCCCAAACCCCCAAAATGTTAGTCACATGCAGAAAAATTTGCAGGGGTTTTGAAAGGAGGAAAACCCATTTGGGCCCAAAAAAAGGCCCGGGCCCGACGCCGGGCCCCTTAAAAACCCCAATTTGTCAAAGCTCTGCTCCCCTTCCTCCGCCCCCAAACCAAGCTTTCCCTCAGCTCCCCAGTTCTCAGAGCATGATCGGGGTTTCAGCCTCCTTCAGCCTCCACGTCCCCCAAAAGTACCCCAGCACCCCCCGGGGCCCCCAAATCCCCCCCCTTCCCCTTTCCCGCCGGGTTTGTCAAACCTGCATGCCTTTTTAGCAGCCGTTAGCAGCCACCCCCTTCTTTTTTCCAAAGGTTTTGGGGGAGCGGGAAAAAAAAAATTTTAAAACCCAAACCCCCCCCAAACCCAAAAGCCTAAATGTCGGCATTGCAGGTTTTGGGCCCTTTGGGGAAATGTTCCCTTTTTCCTTTGGGGGGAAAAAGGGAGGGGTTCCCCCAGTCATGGCCCTTGCCTCCCCCCAATCCCAGTTGCCGAGAGGCTTTTTCTTTGCCAAAAAAACCGTCCCTCCCCGGGCCCACCCATGTGTCATCAAAAAATTTTAAGCGGTTGTCTGAAATCTGTCCCCCGGAAAAGCCCATCGACCACCGAAATGGTAGTAAGCAGGGCCCAAAGGGCCCGCTATATCTCTGTGAAAGTCACTGGGTAAAGGGGGGGAAAGTCTCGGGGGGGGTGACGGTGGCTTCAGGCTCGGGCACGTTTTCTAAAACCCGCGGGAGGGGTTGCGGGTTTTTTCCCCCAAAGGTCCTCTGGTGGCATAAACATGCCCAGAAAAACCAGGCCATTTTGGGAAAATTAATTGTTTGGAGCCCGTCCAACACAGGTCAGGAGCTTTGGAGGGTTTCCCGAACGGACCGGGTGCTGGTGGGTCCCAAAGAACTTGTGCCAGGCAAGGTGGTGTGCGAAAAAAGGCAAAAATCTGCTGGCCCCCCTTAAAGGACCCGGTGGCTGGGGGCCACATCCCTTGCATGGCCCCTTTGTCAAAACCTTTTTGGTCTAGAAATTTTTTAAAGGGGCTACCCGGGCGGACCCCTGCGGGGGGAAGGGCCCCCGAAAGTTTTAGTTGCACTTCCGCCATTCGCCCCTGCTTCGTCTCCCCGGGCTGCTTTGGGCTGGGTCAGTCGCCCCCCCGTAAACCCCGTCTCATTGTTTGTTTTTGGGAAACCGCGGGAAATTTTTCCACCCTCCAATGCCAGGTTTTTGGCAGCGGGCCAATCCCCTTACCCAGTAGGGAAGTGACAAAGGGCCGGGGCAAGCACCCGGTGGGGACCGGGGGGTTTGAGCCCGGAGTGGAGGCAGGTGAAAGAGTCGGGCCCCAACCCTTCCCATTTTTGGGAAAGAAGAAACCAAATGGTCAGTGGGACAATCCCCTCGTCCCCATGAGCATTGTGGTGATCTTTCTTCTGGAACGATCGTTGGAAACTCTGAAACAACAGGTCCCGCCAGCGACGGTGGGGGGGAGAGGCACAGATGCGGACAAAGGAGCCCTTTTTTCTTTCCCTCAAAACCACAAGGGCCCCACGGTTTTACAATTTTATCGGTCTTAATTTTGGCAGTGGGGCGGGGTCCAGAGTAGTGCAAGGGGGGCGCATCAGCTTTTCGGGTTAAAACATCTCAGGCAAGTCAGGGCTGTGTTTTAAGCTGTGCCCCGGTGGAAGCGGGAGGAGGGGGTTTTCCTTGCACCCAAAAACCCCGCCTTTTGGGAAAAAGGTTGGGGGGCGGAAAATTTTTTAAGGGGAGAGGAGGAAGTTGGAAAAATCAGTTTGTAGTGCCCCTGGGGGCCCAAAAGGGGTTGGGAAAAAAAAGGGTCTATCTCTCACAAAAGGGGTACTTTGGGTGGTCCCCTTTCCTCCAAATATCCTCGCAAATTTAAAGGGCCCTCCCCAAAAAGAACAAAAAAGTTACTGGGTTTGGGCCCCCCTCCTGGATCCCCGGTTTCAAAAAAAAAAATCAGCACTTTCCTTTCCACCCAAACCCCAAAAAGGAGTAAAAAAGCAGGAAATGGAGACCTTGGATTGTTCAAAAATGGAGACATTTTTTGCGTTCCCCTTCACGTTCCCCCCAAATGTCACGGGGGGGGGAACAAAAATCATGACGTGACAGCGGAAGAAGTGGGAAAATAGCCGTAGCGGCGGGGGAGCAAACGCGGCAAGGGGAAAAAGGGGCCCAAAGGGTGACCTTGGGGAATCTTTGTTTCCCCCCTCACCCAAAGCATGCAATGCGGGCCCCCAATCCAAACCCACAGGGACCAGCTTAAAAATCATGGTGCACGGAAATATCTGCGTTAAAAACCGATGTTTTTGTATGTGTCGGGGCCCCAAAAGGGCTTTGGGGATCCCAAAATGGACGAATGGACCCCAAACTCGTCACCACGCCCTAGGGTTTTGGGCCTGCCCCCGGGGCCGCGTTTATCTGAGGGACCTTCAGCAACAGCGGGGGGGGTCCTTAATGGGCCAAAATGCTTCCGGGGGTTTCCCCAAAAATAATGTGGATTTAAATTTTAAATTTTATCCAAAATGAATTTAGGCATGGATCCTCTGATGATTTTTTGGGGGCCCCCAAATTTCCGGGGGTCCCCCCGATTAGTTTCCCGGGCTACTTCAAAATTCCCCCTTTCAAAAAAAAATGGTTTTCCCTTTTAAAAAAAATTTTTTTAAAAAGATCATTTTTTATTGGGAATTTTTTTCTTCCTTTTCCCAACAGTTCATTTTGCTGGTTTTTTCTGTGAGGAGACTTTTAAAAAACGCAAGGTTTCATGCAAAAAGGGGGATTCCCCTTTAAAATCACTTTATTCTTTAGAAGTTTTTGCCTTGTCAAAGGGGTTTTTGAAAGGGCATGTTGCTGTGAGATACAGGGGGTATAATTTTTTGGTCCTTTTGGAAAAGGAAAATGTGGTTTTAAGTGGCATTTCTTTCCCCCACCCTTTTTTAATATGGTGAGAAGTCATTTTTATAAATTTTTTTGGGGTTTGTAGCTGTGGGGATTTGAGCAATTAAACAAGGTTTTTTTGGAACGGGAAAGGGGGCTTTTTTAAATGGATTTCTCCCTCACCCAAATTTTTAATTGGGCTGAGAAGTCATTTTTATAATTTTTTTTGGGTCATGCTGCTTTTAAAATTTCAGCAATACTTCGGGTCCCCCATTATAAAAAAAAAAGGTTTTTTCTAACGAAATTTGTTTTTTTCACTATTGTCAAAGTGGTCAAAGGGCTGCTTTGAATTTTTGGGGGTTTTTCTTTGAAATGCAAACTTTACTTTTTAGGTCCTATTATTTAAAAAAAAAGTTTCTTCTAACAAAACATTTTTTCTTCACCCCAAATTTTTTGGGGGGGCTCAAGGGTGATGGGGGTGTCAGAAACAGGAAATTTGGTAGGGCATGGTTTAATGGACACTATTTCAAAAAAGATTGTTTTTGGAAAATCTTTTTTAAAATTTGCCCTTTAATCCGTATTTAGGGCAACCCCTTTTTAATTTCAATAAAAAAAAAGGAAACAAAGCATGGTGGGATTCCCCATCCTATTTTAAAAAAAGTGTTTTCTAGAAATTAAAACTATAAAAAAAATTGCATGTTTCAAAAATAAATTGGGTAAAAAATTCCCCTGGGAATTTTAAAGGAGGGGACGGGAAACTTTTACCCCCGATGTAGGTTATTCAAAAGGGGGCAAAGAAGGATGGAGCCGGGGCAGAGATCAAAGGGACGAGGGCCCAAAAATTTTTTTTTCCAGCCCGGTTTAGTAAAATGGAAAAAAAATGCCCAAGAAAAGGGGGACCGGGTTGGGAAACCCGGAGCCGGGTTTTCCCCAGTATTTCCAAATGAAGCTTCAATTGGTCCGCACTCATACGGAGGGGGAAGCGGTACCCCGGACAGGGACAGTATATGTCCAAAAGAAAAATAAAAAAGGTTGGGTTTAAAAAACTCCCTTTTTTGGCACTTTTTTAAACTGTGGGTCAGACAGGGTTTTAAAGGGCATTCTGGGGTACAGGGGCAGAAAAAGTCAATGTCCAGTTCAAAATAAAAAGGTGGTTTAAAGACCCCCCTTTTCCCCCGGGACTTTTTAATTTGGGGGTCGGGCAGGTTTTTAAAGGTCATACTGGGGCCAAAGGAAGGGATTGTCAATGTTCCAGTTAACTAAAAAAGGGGGTTGAAAGGTCCTTTTCCCGGCCTTTTTTTAAACCTTTGGGTCGACGGTTTAATGGTATTTTTCCCGGGACCGGTAAAATTTGTCAATTTTCCCGTTCAAACTTAAAAAAGGTGGTTTAAAGGACTTTTTTTGGCACTTTTTTTAAAAGGGGGGTCATGAGGTTTGGGGGGTCAGCTGGGGGCCCAGGGAAAGGGATAGTCAATGTCCAGGTTTAACTAAAATGGTGGGGGAAAGGGGTCCTTTTTCTTGGGGGAAAATTTTTAAATTGGGGGGAAAGCAGGTTTGGGGGGTCATGCTGTGGCCCCGGACAGGGGGATAGTCAAAAGTCCCGGGAAAAAAAATGGTGGTTGAAAAAACTCCTTTTCCCGGGGCTTTTAAACTTGGGGTTTTTTAAACATTTTTTTCTCTCGTTTTGCCCCGACATGTATTTTTCAATTTTCCGTTTTAAATTTTAATGATTTCTTTTTTAAATTTCTTGGGTTTTTAATTTTTTTAAAAAATTTAAAATATAAAATTTAAAAACAAAAAAAAAAAAAACCCCCCCCCCCCCAAAAAAAATAAAAATTTTAATAAAAAATTTTTTTTTTTTTTTTTTGGGTTTTATAAACCTTTAAATGTGTTGCCCAAGATGAAGCCCTATCCCTTTGATGTTTGGATGTTAATTCCCCGCTTCCCCCAGCCTTGTTTTTGGGGGTTTTTAATGAAAGGGGTTGTTGCTCTCCCTTTGCCTTTTTTTGGAAATCGTCATAATTTACTATCGACAATTTGACTTTTTGTCGATGATGGGTTTTGACTGTCGACCAATCGGGCCGATGTCGGTGGCCAACGTAAATCGCTCAAACCCCCTAATTGTAAAATTTAAAAGTGCTAAATAAAAATATTATTTTTACATCATAGTAATAGAATTATATATTTTATCATTTCATGGTGGGAATTTATTTTTTTGCTTTGATTATTTTTTTAGGCCCATCTTGTAGCTACAATCACTGGATTGCATTTTTACTGCTGGGAAGTATTGTACTATATAATTACAGATACAAGGGCAAACTTACAGCTCAATTGCTGGACAATGAACTAATCCCAGTAGGAAGCAATATAAGCCTGGGAGCTACACCAATAAACAGTTGCTCACACAACCATCAACTAGGGGGGCAACTGCCTATCTAAAAAAAACTACATATTGGATAGGAACCTGTTTAAACCAGCATGCAGAAAAACCAAAAACCAAAAACAGTGGGATGGGCCAAAATTTAAAAAATTTTGTAAAAAAACAAAATCAAATCGCCTTCTCCCTTTGAGGGGGGTTAAATTTCTAGTATTTTCTATTTTAACCCCAAAAATTTTTATATAAAATTTAAGGGGGGATAAAGGGGTGCTTTTAAATTTTACAGTTATTGTGAAAAAGGGGGGGGGTTTGGTTGTTTTAAATTTAAATTTTTCTTGGGAAATTGGGGGCTGGTAATTTAATTGGGGAACTTTTGTTTTCCCGTGTTTTTTAGGTAAATAATGTCCCCCCTTTTTTTTTGATTTTTTTTCCCTTTTTTTTAAAATCAAAAGGGATTGCTGCAAAAATTTGGGGAAATATTTAAAGGGAAACCCTTTTTGGCCTGGCATTGGGCCCAAAAAAAATATGGCTATATAAAACACTGATAAACCATTGGCACCCTGTAAACACACCATTAGGGGCACTGAAGGGCCAACAATACAAATTCCCCTCCTGTCACGGGCAGAGGGGTGCGTGGGGTTTTGACTGTCACCCGCCCCAAAGTCCCTGCCTACTTTGGGGGGCTTTCCCTTGATGGGAGACCCCCCCTGGACGACAGTCCCCACGTGCTTTAAATTCAGGGCCCGGGCAGGGAAAAAAAAAAGGTCAAAGGGGCCGAGTCGGTAACGGTCAAGAACGGCCCCAAAACCACCCAAAAAGGGAAACCGAAGTAATAAACAGGAAACAAACCCAGGGGGCTTCACGAGTGGGAACGAAGTACATTAAAAGGGGACAAAGCGAAGTCAAAGGGGAAGCCCGAGGTCAATAAAGAGGAAACAATATCAAAAATCACAAGGGAAAAAACCGGGGGAAAATTCAAGGCAAAAGCCCGAAGGACCCGAGCCCGTTTAAAAAAGTTTTCCTGGGGCACCCCCCCAGCAGCCCGATTAGTGCAGTGTCCCGGGGTCTCTGGGTTGGCCTTTACCGCCCCCCACCCCTTTTTGGGGAGGGGGGGTTTTCAAAAACTGTCCCCCCTTTGGGGGCTCCAAAGCAGCACCTCTCCCGGGCATGGGTCCAGAGCAGAGGGGGTTTTAACCCCTTTCTGGCCCTTTTTCGCCCCCTTTTTTAAAAAGAAGGGGTGCCTGCCCGGACGTTGACAGGGACCCCCCTTTTTTGGAGGGGCCACCGGACCCCCCCTGGTTTGGGGTTTTTTGGATGAGGGCCCCGTGGGGAAATTTCCCCAATAAGGGCCTTTGGAAAGTTAGATCTAGCAGGAACCCGACCTCTCCTCGGGGCTTATCCCCTGTGACTTGGTTTGTAAAGAGTTTTGCACTCTACCCCGAATCCAGGATTCGAAACAACCTTTATACTCCAACTCCCTTTTTTCCTCAAAAATGGGGGGGAGGGGTTTTGGGGGGTGGAATAAATGAAAGGGAGTTAAACCCCTTTTAAAGGGGAGAGCAGGGAATACATTATGTAAAACCCGGGAAACCCGAGGGTAACTTTTGGAGGTAGTCACAGGAAATTTAATTTCGCTCCAAAAAAGTATTGGGACCCCCAAAACATGGGGCCAGCTTACCCGGGAAAGGGAAACCCTTTTGAAAAGATTTGGGTTGAAACCACACCTTATCCCCCAAAATTAAAAAACCCCCAGGGCAAAGACGTCTCTTATCCTTTTTCCTTTGGATGCTCTGGGGATTCCCAAGTTCTTCCCGGGAAATTGGGGCCCCGATTGTGCCCCGATCGTTAAGGAAGAAACCCCCAACCCCGTGATCAAAAAGTTTAAAGCTGGACCATGATGAGTGTCTAGAGTGGAAGCCATAGTTGCAGAAAAACTGCGAAACACCAGACGAGCTACTATCCTGATTATTTATGGCGAACTCGACCAAAGGTAAGTATTTAACCCAGTCTCCCTGCTGATCGGAGACAAAACACCGGAGTTTCTGCGTAACCGTTTGATTCACTCTCTCCATCTGCCCATTAGTCTCAGGATGAAAGGCAGAGGAGAAGGAGAGGGTGATACCCAGAGCCTTACAGAGAGCTCTCCAAAAACAGAAGACAAACTGAACTCCTTTGTCAGACACAATGGGCGACATGTATGAACGGGCTTTTCGCCTGTTTTCTGGCGTATACTGTGCCTCCTGGCCCGAATCCCCCTGTCGGACGCGGGGATGCAGTGTTAGGCGCAGCGTTCGCCACTTTCAGCTGCGCCCCGCATGAAGGGGCAGGCAATGGGCGCGGTTTGGGCGCGGTGTAGGCGTTCCGGGGCGGGACGCGGCGCGCTCGGAAACCCCGAGGCATGTACAATGGCGGCTCGCCAAAGCGCGGCGCTATGCAGCTCCGACAAGCAGACCTAGTTTATTTTGGTCTAAATGTTCCGGCAGCGGCGAAGTGAAGCAAGATCGAAACATGCGAGGAAGCAGATAGAAGATTGCGACAGAAATCTCGGCGCTCCGCTCCGTGCAGCAGGAGTATGAATCCAAAAAAATCGCCTTTATAAAGGCGGAAAACATTGTCAGAAAAGAGCTCAAACCTCAAAAATAAAAATAATTTAAAAAAAATCACTTTCCAAAGATCTAGAACGGCGCAATATCAAGAATTAGGATATTGGAAATTGCCGGGAAATACAGTAATTCCAATTCTGAAAGCTATTCTCATTGGTCGGCAGAAGCCAGCTAATCAGAATAGGAGCGACAGAGAACCATTATAATCTATGGAGAACGATTGACCAATCAGAATCAACGGCGGGACAGTTCAAAATACAGTAATAATGCAGAAAGAGTGATTGGTTGAGCTAGCGGGGGTTGCTATCTCGGCC
>JAODAL010054365.1:0-24677 GCA_025379985.1 Phyllomedusa bahiana
GGGGATTTTGGGGGTTTAAATTTTTTTAAGTTTTTCAGAAAAATTTTTTTTTGGGATTATAATTTGCAGTGATATATAGGTGTAAGCAAGCCCCCTAGATCCATACTTCAGGATATGGGTGTGGGTGTGTGTATACTGGGGCAGGGAATGACTTACTAGGCTGGTTGTCCTTGCTGACCATTACTGAAGTACCATGACCATGTGAATAGCCGTAGTATACTAGTTATACCTACATCCAGTAGAAGACCACTCTAGGTAATACAATATGGTTCTTTATGTAGAAGGACTGTTACCCTTCCATTCTACACCCACTAGTTGTATGTTTTCCTTGTGCTTCTGTGGATTTCTTCTGGATCTTCAGGTTTCATGCATAATCCGGAAACATATGTAAAGGTTAGAGGGGTTAACAAGCCCAGACTGAGAATTTGTCTTACCTGGCAGTTTCTTGGTGGGCTGTGACACAATAGGCCCGTCTGGCCTGCCTGACCTGACCTGACCTGCCCCTAGTGTATGCTAATTCAGCTATGGATGGTTACACTTTGAATTTATTCTGGATTATGGCCATTGTGGCAACCTAATAACAGGGTGCCTGGCTGGGCCTTTGGAAGTGGTCCTTTCACTTCTTATCTGTGTTCATGGCTGAGTGAGCCCTAGCCTGCTCCAGTGTTTATGGCATGAGGGAGTTTTGTAGGGGGCTGGGTATTTTGTGATTGTGATGAACTTTGTGATTCTTAACCCTTGCATAGCATTTTTAAACTTAAAGGGGATGTATTGCTTCTTTAGTTCGGCTGATTCATACTGCTCTCAGCTTCTCAACTCTGGAAATGCAGGGGCGTTTCTTCCCCTCCCAGCTGGTTGACATCATCCCCCCTTCACTGTTCATGCTGGTTCCCGAGACTCCCCCCCTCCCTGAGTCCACATGTCACTGTGTCTCTCCCTATCAGTCTTATTTTGTAAGAGCTGTATACATACCACAGGCTGCATTCAAACTAGACTAAGCACTGATCTATTCTCCTCTCACAGCTGGAGATTTGTTACAGCTTTCTATGAATGGCACAGATCTCCCTTCTATGCAGGAGAAGCAGGGATCGACACACAATTGTGCTGTTTCCTGATTGTAGAAGCCCTGCAGTGTTATTCTGTTTCTTCTGGCTGTGCAGAGAGAAAATTTGCCGTTTCCTTACTTTGAGTGAAAGGCAGGAATGCAAGCTCCGTGAATACAGCCGACCGGGGGCTGAACAGAATGTAAATGAGCTCTCAGCTAGTGAAATGCAAGGAGGAGGGATCCGACCAGCACTGGATATCAGTGTAAACAGAAACAGAAGATAAGGGATCCTGTGATAACAAGACAGCTTTGCTAATGACATGTAATTGCAAAGTTGCTTGTTTTCACTTTCCCCTTATTCTGAAGACCATTTAATGAAATGATACAACCCCTTTAACCTTAGTTACTGGAGATGGGAGAGGTCGCAAGACCTGCCTACTTATGGTCTTCAGTAAGGATGAGTTCCCCAAAGTCTATATGCCCACTGTGTGACACTAGTGCTTTTACTTCCTCAGTGTCATAGCTATAGGGGGTGCAGAGATAGCGGTTGCTACTGGGCCTTGCAGCCTGAGGGGGCTCAAAGGACCTTCTGCCACATAAGGAGATATCAGCATTGTAAATGGCACATGGTAGCTGTGGAGCCCATTTCACTTTCTTGCACTACAGCCCAGGAGCTTCAAGTTACACCTTTGTACTTCCCTGCTGTCCACTAAGCATAGAAGATGCTTAGTAGACTGAATATAAAGACACTGAGCTCTTCTATACTTCTATCCGCACTACCCTCCTGCCCAGCATTGAAGACATGACTATATACATCTGTATATACAGACACTGAGCATCCCCTATACTTGTATCCATGCTCCCATCAGTAGAGACTAATGTTTACAGGTCTGATTTGGACATGGAATTCAACACAGATTCTGTTTCTAAATATGATAGCACTCCATGTCCCATTGAGCTAAATGGGGAACTTCCTTGTTAGCCCTCATTAAAATAAGGCTATCCTGCCATTACACTTATGCAATCCACGTCTAAATGTATTAATTTTGGTGGGGCACTGTAGATGGGCAGTGTGTAATATCATTAAGTTTTGGGGCTCGAGTACATAATATGATTAATTTGGGGGAAAGAGTGTTAAATATAATAAATAATGGGGGTACAATAAAGTTCATACAGTATCATTTAGGGGTTTAGTAAGGGTAACCAATATTATATAACTGCAGACTGACTGTCAGCCCTGCGGGTCAGCATTATACAATATAATACTGACCCACAGAGCTGATATTCAGTCTGCAGTTATATTGATCAGCTATATGGGTCAGCATTATACATGTATATAATATACATATATAAACGGCTCTGTGGGCCCCATTAAGTAGGTAGATTATTAGTTCCCTAATAGGTAGGTATCTAGGTCACCCATTAGGCAGATAAGTAGAAATAAAGGCCTTTGTAGCTAGGTATATAGGCTTTCTTTAGATAGGTAGGTATGTCAGCCCTCTGAATGTAGCCCCAGTTGGTAGGTAGGTATATAAGCCTTCTGTAGGCAGATATATAGATCCTTTGAAGGTAGTTACATGTCCCCTGTAGGTAGGTATATTTATATATGCCCCCTGTAAATAGTTATATTCCCCTTTGTAGGTAGTCACATACCCCCTGTAGGTGCATATATATATGCCCCCTCCAGGTAGTTACATACATGCCCCCCTGTAGGTAATTACATACATATCTCCTGTAGGTAATATCTATCTATCGATATGCCCCCTGCAGGTAGTTATATACATGCCCCCTGTAGGTGATTATCTATGGCTCCTGTAGTTTACCTATGTGGGTTGTACAAATATATGGTACAATGCACGCTGATAGCCCAAACTGTTATCTATAAGCTGCCACCTCTTTGAAAGACAACATGACCCTTACGCAACGCAGAGTCAGTGTCCCATTTACCTAACAACCTTACACCTCTTATGCCACTGTCCCCAGCCAATTTTTCCAACCCAGGTTGTCCCCACTCCCACATTAGATTCCTCACCCCAACCCTTATTGGAAACAAGACACTGGACAACACGTTGGATTATATTGGCCACAGCAGCCATTTTATTAACATATACATAAACATATAAAGAACATATGAAAACATAGCACAAACATCGTGCATAAAAACCCCATCCTTAAAAATACCCATAATCTGTAAAGAACTTACAGACCCAACCACCATTTTCCAGGTACTATAAGTACCACCACCAACCAACATTGGGGCAGGGGTCCTTGGAGCTAAGAGATCTGGCGAACCATACTATTCTCCAACCATTACCCTAAGCCGCAACCACTGGCTCGAGGGCACCGAAGCCATGTTAATGGCTAAACCAACTCCCAACTCCCAGGGACTTTACCCTAAAGGAGCCCCACCTTCGCCAGACCAAACAGAATCCATCCTCAATTGAGGGAATCAACCTCCTTCTGACTCCATCACACCAATTTGTTCCACCAACTCCAAGGACCCCTAACGCCACCTGGCCATCGCGACCCTTCTCAACCGAGAAAACAAAGCCAGCCCCCACAATGACCAACTACAAAACCCAAAGTAGGGCGGGTGGGTGAGCCTCGCTTGAAGCACGCCGCGCAACTGAGGTACACTTCCTCCCGCGCGGCTGCTCCGGCCGTTGGCCTCTCCCCCTTTCCTGACGTCATCGGCCCGCACGTCCCTGCGTGCGCGGTCATGCTGCGCCTCTCCCCCCCGCTTCGCCGGGTCCGGCGCTTCCTAGATCCTCACATCACATCTCCAGTGGAGATCCCTCCACTGGATAATTAGTATATACGGAAAACTCAAAGGTAAAGGACAATCCAAAATTTTAGGACAAGTCGGCACTCAGATGTAATGTGAAAGAACTTAAAAACTATGCGACTCCCTTGGCCAGCTTCCTCAGGTTGACACAGTAACAGTAAACAGAGTGACGGAGAGGCTTTTTATCAGTCCTACTTGTCAGTGTACCAGGGGCGACATGTATGATTTTTGGCACTCAGGCGCCTGAATCCATGAATCTGTTCTACTGCGGGTCATAGATTTAGTGTTTCCTAGCTACACTTCAGACTCAGGTAAACCACTTTTAAAGTGCTCTACCTATTCCAGCATTAATGCGCCTGGATTTGCCGTACTGAAGCTATAAATGTGTAGCTTCGTACGGTTGTAGGGCGACACGCCTCCAGCATGCCCCGATCTCAGGAGCATTATAAAGTGCCGCGGGCTCTCTGTAATGCACCTGATATTAGAGTCCGTCTGATTAAGAATATAGCGAACATACATGTCGCCACATATGCTTTTAGGAGCTAGTGAGTAAAGTTATTTGATAATATTTTAAAATGATTGCAAACTAGAAGAATCTTAAACAGACTTAGGGTATGTGCTGTTGGCATCTTGGATATGTTTTTGCAATACTTAAAACGTATTGCGTCAAACGCATGCAAAAAGTACCACAAAGTCTGTGGTATGTTTTTCGATACATCTTCTGGACAGCAAAAACATAACGCTAGAGTTTCTATGGGCTTTTCAATGCGTCGCTCGGATCAAGAATTGACATATCAATTCTTTGAACAAATCCATTTAACGCAGTGCAAAAAGGTATGTAAAACACCTATTTTACATATGAAATTGTGGTAATCATGCTACAACATTGTTAAATACGTACTGGGGTCTGTTGTTTCGGTACGTAAAACGTACCCAAAAACTTATTTAACAAAGGCCATGTGAACATACCCTTATAGATGCTTTGATATAATGTATAATTTTAAGCAATATGCTCTGTTATTTTTGAAAGTGTGGGACAGCTGACCAGGGATGAGAGAGTCTCGTTCTGGGACCTAGTCGGCATCGACAAACTTTTAATGTATTTAACAATTCTGTACACTTTTATTGTGTAAACCTGAGGAAGCTGGCCACGGGAGATGGTGAAAGGCGTCATTTTTAAGTTCTTTCACGTTGCCAATAAACTGATACATACCGATTTTGGAAATACTTCCAGTGTCAGTTTATTCTTGTGCGCACTTGTTTTTACACACACATCTGAGCGCCGACTTGTCCTAATATTATGGATCATCCTTTACCTTTGTATTTTCTGTATATACTGATTTCATCTGTGATAGCGCTGCATGCAAAACTGATTCACAGATTGCTGCTGAGCACTAGGATTCCTAAAAGTAGAAGAGAAGGACTCTTGCAACAGAAAGGTGTCTAGTGGATGTGTGAAGAAATACTCATTAGGGTCAGGAACTGATGTAAGCAATAACAAATTCAGAATGTTGTAACATAAGGGATTAGGAGAACATGCACTGGACGCCCCATCTTGATGACTTCAGTTATAATAAAGTGGATTAGTGGAACTTGTCTCATTGTTTTGAGTACAATTTTTCCTATTTTGCAATGTTTGACAAATCAGTTACTACTCACTGTTCTACCCATAATCTTCAGTATGGGCCCCATGTATCAACGGGGATACCACATGTAAAAGGTAGATACTGTGTTCCCCTAGTAGTATGGTTTTCCATCAGATCGTTGAGCAGACGACTTTACTTATTTTTGCTTTCACATGACAGTAGTCAAAATTGTTAGCAGTCGCAGATGCTGAGAGACACAATATGCCTTATAGTTATAAAACAGTCTTAAAGGCACAGTGAGCTTGACAGTTACAAATAGACAAGAGGCACAGAAACTTGAACGACTGGAAAAACAAGCTAATTGCTCCATTATGTAAAAGGTTTTTTTTTACCACGCAATGGTGCACTGGTACTCCAGGAGTCAGGTAGCAAAGAGTGGAAATTGGCTTTCGTCTGCAGTGGTCAGCACCCTTTCCTATTCTTTGGCAATGGATCTCTGAAGCACAGAGGAAAGACATCTCTGGAATGGAATGCAGACAAGCAAGCCCTGGGAGGTTCTCATGGAAATGTACATTGGATGTACAAAACGCAGTGCATTGGAGTCCCGCGTTGGCCTTGTAAACCCCTTTTGGCCTGTATTTGCTTCTGGCCTGGCTCAACAAACTCAAATCCATTCTCCTGGGGTTTTACTCTATTAATTACTTGAATCAAGCGGTTAAAAAATTTAAAATGGCAGTTTTCCCCGGGGGTTCCTCTTTAACTCCATGAAGTCTAAGCTGCTCTGACTAAGGAAATTATACAGGGCCACTCCCCCGGCTCTAGTTTTTATAAAATTGAGAAAGGAAAAATATTTTAAGAAGAAAAGAGGGATGCCATATAGTATAAAACAACTTTCCAGAAATGTTCCGTTAACCCCGTCTGCTCTCCTGCATTACATCACGGGCACGCCACACTAAAACCACAGGCAGGAGACTACCACCACCATTATGAAAAAAGGGGTTCCCCGGGGAAAAAAAAACAACATCTACAAAGCCCCAGATCCCCCCCTTCTTTATTGGTTCCCAAAGGGAAAAGGGGCATTTGGTGATTTTTGCCAACGGATCCCATATATTATCCCCTCCTCTTCTCTGCTGTTCGGGCATTACAAATCCTCCAGCATGTTCCCTATCCTCAGCTTTTATGTCTAGGAGTTTTTAGGCACTCCTGTTGGCACTACTTATCTCCAAGGTTCTTGTAAGGGAAATTCACTACCGCACAAACAGCACCCAACGCCCTAGCTGCTCCTCCAACTAGAAAAACCAGGAAAAACAGAACTGGAAGTTCTTTTAGGTCAAAATCTGAAGGTCGCCTCATTTCCCTCAGGTTACTTCAACTTGAAAATCACAGTGTACCAGCTACACTATACATAAGGAGAATTTCTTCTTTAACCCCACTTTCAGGTTTCTCTTTGGCCAGTCCTCATACTGGCCCAAGGCTGTAAAGGCCAGGGCCCCTTACAGGGTCCAGGGGGTTTTCTTTCTTTTTTCCCACTTTTAGTGGCTCTGTCTCAAGTATGGACTATCACAGTCCACAATGTCACTGCCTGAGTTAAAGAAGACTCCCCTTTTTGAAATCATGGGCTAACTCAACATACCAAACTCCCATTGATTTCAATAGGTGAATCCCAACCAATTCTTCATTCAAATCTGAGAGGTTTCGGGGCTCATCCACAAGATAGGTGCAGGTCCCAGATTTGGATGCTATAAATATGTCATCAATGTCTGCAGTGAGAAAACCCCTTTAATTGCCTAAAGGCCTCCTTAAAGCACAGCAGTACACAAAGGGCCATATTTTAAAAAAATGTCTAGCAGTAAGATTGTTTTTGTTGTCCATAGCAACCAACCGAAGCTCATAGTAACCAATCAGTGCTCAGCTTTGATCTTCATAGAGCACTATATGAAATGAAAGCTGAGCTCTGATTGGTTGCTATGAGCTCTGATTGGTTGCTATGGGCAACAAAGACAGTCTTACTATTAGACAATTTTCTTATATACAGGATGTCTCCCCATCTGGCCCACAGACTGATTTTAAATGCATTTCTACACAACATCACTTTGGTACTTCCAAAACTCAGAGCAAAAAACACCAAAAAAAGAGCACAATGCCATAATGAAAACACCACAAGATGCCCCCAAAACTTCACAAGCAGCTGTAGTTCTTGTTTACTTAGAGGGATTTTGCCATGACGGCATTTCATGCCTGGATTGTCCTGCTTCAGCATTCAGTGTGTTCAATAAGGGGGTGTATGATTTGTTTGAACTGCATATCATGTGACCAAGCATGCTTGACATCCCTATGACTTTTCCCACAGTGTTCTCGCTCTAGTCAAACAAAGGTAATTTTATGTAAAGAGCTGTAAGTAGCTACAATGTAGCTAAATAGTTAACACTTCTGCCTTTCTGCATAGTGATCCGAGGTTCAAATCCCTGTGGATTTTTTTTTGTGTCACAATGCACATACCTGATTGAGGCTCTTTTTTTGTTTAGTTATTTGCACTGTTTGATTAATTACTAAGGAGTACAGAGGACAGGAGTAGCATGACAGTAGTGAGTGTATGTGATTACTAAGCAGGAAAGAGACTGACATTAGCTACCTGAGAGGAGAGGTGATTTCTGAGCATGTGTGGCCAGGACTGAGGCGCTGTCATCACTGGTCGTTTCCACTGGAGATGAGTACTCTATGGATCAGTAAGGGAGCAGCTAAAACAAAAATGCTACAGAATTTATAGTAAAGTTAAATGATGAAAATGTTTATTATTTAATCTGAAAGCTTCCCACTGCAATTTTACTTTGTGGCAAAACCCCTTTAAGGTCTTAACCCCTTAACGACCCTGGACATATGAGTATGTCCCAGGGCCGCTAAGGGGCTTTGCAGGGGGATCGCTGATCACCGCTAACACCCGGCAGTAACAGCGCCGGCGGGTGTCTCCGCCCGCTGCCGCTGTTTAACCCGTCAGACACCGCGGCAAAGATGGCCGCGTCGTCTGAGTGAATGCCGATCGGTGCCGCGCACCAATTGTTACGGTCATCGGCATCAGAGCAGCTATGCTGCGCCGATCCAACGACCGGACACGGCGGTGGGGAGCCCTGTGAAGGCTCCCCTCACTTACATTTCCCGGTTTGCCCCACTTCCGGCCGTAGACAGGAAGTGGGGAAACCACCATCTTTGTACACCCTCATGCATTGCATAGGCAATGCATTAGGGTGTATTAACAATCGCGCCCCCTAGTGGTCAAGCACCATAGGGGGACTAAATGTTAACAGAAAAAAAAAAAATAAATAAATAAATAAACTTTTAAAGGACAAAAAAAAAGTATCAAAAGTTCCAGTCACCCCCCTTTCCCCCTTTTACAAATAAAATCATTAAAATAATAAAAAAAAGTTATACATATTTGGTATCGCAGCGTTTGAAAGAGTCCGATCTATAAAAATATAACATCATTTATCCCGTACGCTATCCGAGAAGAAAAAAAAATTCCAAACCCAAAATTGCGTTTTTTTGGTTCTTTTACCGTCACTCAAAAAATGGAATAAAAAATGATTTTAAAAAGTCACATGCATTCCAAACTGCTAGCGATAAAAAGTACACTTCAACCCAAAAAATGCCCCTCACTGACGTCCGTAGGTGTTAGTACAAAAAAGTTATTGGTCGCAACAAAATGGCGCCGTGGCGCAAATTTTTAAAAATAGAAAATGTTTTGGATTTTTTTTACGGTACCAAACTAACGGAAACTTACATGTTTGGTATTGCCGGATGCGTAACAACCTGAAGAATACAGATAACACATTATATTTACCGAAGATTGAATGCCGTAAAAGCAAAACACCCAGAAACATGGCGAAAATACGTTTGGAATTTGTTTGCGGTTTCCCAGTATATTCTATAGTATAGTGAATAACACCATTAGAAAGTACATCTTGTCCCGCAAAATAAAAGCCCTCATTTGTGTATGTAGGTGGAAAAATAAAAAAGTTATGGCTTTCAGAGGGCGCGGAGGTAAAAACGACCGTGTCACCAAAAAAAAACGCCGGGTCCTTAAGGGGTTAAAGACAAGTCGTGTGCCCAGGGGACCAATGGCCTCTTTCTGCTGTCCATACAAGTTCCTCTGTTGGGTGACATATGTAAGGACCTATTTTACCCTGGGGTTATACTTCCAAGGGAGTATTACCATATGTGTAACATGCAGAAGATTATTTCACAATTTTTTGGCTTAATGGAGGACTCAACACTAAAATATTTCAACATATGAAACAGGAGGAATACATTGGTATGGTAGAGGGCCCATGCACTAGAATAAAAGCTTCTTGATCTCAGCACTTCTGACTCTCAATTCTGTGTTGCCTCCATTACGGTTATATACTGAGAAAAAGGGTTTTTTTTTATTAAAGAATTCTAAATTTATAAATTAGAATTCTTTTTTTTTTAATTCTGAATTTCATAAGATTTTTTTTCATCCTCATGAGTTTATTTTTGGAGGTTGTTTTTGTTTTTTTATTTTAGGCTTGGAATTTCAACTTCCATCTCTGAATTCAGATTTTTTTTTATTGGATACACACATTTGGTAAGTTTTCTTCTCTTCAAGCCCAATATTCTGCATCACTTCTCTAATGGGAGTGTTCACTTGTCAGACAGTTTCGTGCTGTTGTACATGGGTGTGTAGGCCACAGACTTGGGTGTGAGACTATGAGAACAATATTGTATGAGATTCAGTTTGAATTTGGATGACATACACATAAAGATTGAATTTCTTAATCTCTCAAGTTCCCTCAATTGCCCAGGACACCTGCTCTACCACAGACAGTATCTGGTTTCTTGCTTGACTTTCATGTCATCTGGATGTGGGTGTGAAACTTTCACAACATAGTAATACTGAATGACTTGCCTGTGCTAAGGCAGTAATGGCCATAGGGCTTGTAGCCAAGTCCATGATTCATGAGTCCAAATACCTCACTGCCACTGAGGAGAACACCATTTAATGCCTATTGGAAATAGGCTTGATTTGGACTAAGGTGAAGTCTCTGGACACAATGTACAGTCCAAATCAACTGGATTTCCAATAGGCATTCAATGGTGTTCTCTTCAGTGGCAGTGAGGGCTTTGGACTTAGGAACCATGGACTTGAAGACAAGCCCATTGGCCACTATTGCCTCAACACAGAATGTAGTAAAGTCATTCAGTACCTATATAAAATTATGAACCACTCACAATAGTGATTCAAAGAGTAGCACCGCCTTAAATTACTCCATTACAATTTGGATAATATCCCCACAATGGCCACATATACTGGATGATGACTCTTAAACACGACCTACACAGGGTCCACAGACATCATCAGTCAGTTACACGTCAAGAATGGCACATGCCACATAGAATCTGTGAAAATCTGAGGGACAACCCCAGCAACTAATATGGGCATTGTTATGGCTAATACTAAAAGGGTTGTCCAAACATAAAATACATTTTATATAATAATAATATCTTCCCCAACATAGCACTTTCATAACATACTTTCATTACATTTTTTTTTAACTTCCTTCAGTTCTTCAGCTGTTTGACAGGAAGTTCAGTAGCCTGGACACATAGGCCATGTTCACACGGCTTAAAACTGGACATATTTCAGTCCGTAATTACGAGCCGGAGTGCGCAAATTACGGGCTGAAAACGTCCCAGTCATTACAGTAATCCACAGTTCTCATAGAGAACTATGGATTAGGTCTCCTCTCCCTGCTCGGCGAATCCGCCATGGGGGGAGATAAGTGACATGTGAATTACTAGCGGCGTAAACGCACCGCTGGTAATGCAAGTCTATGGGCCAGCGAGGTGCCGGCCTCCCGCCCCCGGCCACACGGCGTAATTGCGGGGCGTAATTACGCCCTGCAAATACACCGTGTGAACCCAGCCATAGGAAACAACTCTGTGTTTAATGAAGGAGACCAAATGGTGTGGCTTTTTTTTTTTTAAGTTTTTATTTTTGAAAAGTTTAATGGGTATGGCTTTTTTCAGGGCAGGCTTTGAAGCCACGACATTCCCACATTGTAAAATTGACATGGGAAGTTTGCAAATTAAATAATAAACATTTTCACCATTCATCATCATTAGAAATTCTGCACCATTTTTAGCTGCTCCCTTATTGATCAATAGCGTACAGCTCGTCTCCAGGGGAAACGACCAGTGACAAGAGCACGTCAGTCCTGGCCGCACGTGCTCAGACATCACCTCTCATCTCATACTACTAGGGCCACATGTATGAAAACTGTCTAGGTCTAAAACTCACTTTGTTGCCCATAGCAACCAATCAGAGCGCCCCTCTCATTGTTCCAGAGCACTATATGAAATGTAAGAGGCGCTCTGATTGGTTGTTATGGGGAACAAAGTGATTTCAGACCTAGACAGTTTTCATACATGTGGCCTCTAGTGTCAGCCTCTTCCCTGCTTAGCAATCACACACATTTACTATTGAGTGAGTGTTCAACCCCATGTGCTGCCACTCACCTCCTGTCCTCTGTGCTCCTTTGTAATTAGTCAGAGGAAATAAATAAAAAGTATAAAAAAAAAACCTCAATCAGTTATGTGCAGTGAGGGGAAAAAAATTCCCATGTTTGTTTCCTGCAGGGATTTGAACTTAGGACCGCTATGCTGAAAGACAGAAGTGCTCACCACTCAGCTACATAGTAGTTATAGCTGCTTACATAAACAGTCCTGTGTTTGATTAGAGTGGGCACACTGTGGGGAAAGGCATGGTGATGTCAGGCCTGCTGGGTCACGTGATATGCAGTCAAACAAATCATACACCCCCCTTTTTGAGCACATTGAAAGTTGAAGCAGGACAATCCAGGCATCAAACGCCTTCATGGTAAAATCCCTTTAAGTAAACAAGCATTAAAAGCATAGCATAGCAGAGCATAAAAAAGTCTAAGCAGGACAAAGCAGGCATGAAATGCCTTCGTGGTAAAACCCCTTTAAGGCTTTTAATAGGTAGGAAATAGGAGGCGTGTACTGAGACTGAGGTTGGGAGTAATATCGACAAGCCATAGCAAAGAATTCTGGGCAGGAAATGCTGCAGCTTAGCAGCAGAGAAGGGAGGCTACATGCAGCATAGAAAATGCACAAATCTTGTTTGCAGGACAATCCATTTGAAGGTATTATCCATGATTTAAAAAAAGGCCTTTATTTTAAACTGGGATGGTCTGAAGTTCCAGCAAGCTCGGACTGACCCACTAAACCCCCAGTGTGCTCCTGAACATGGCAGACCTGAAGTTGCTTTTGAAATCCATATAGACCCTCAGGAGGGGCAGAAAAGCAAAGAGACAGAGGCAAAAAGCAAGAGGCAGAGTAAAAGAGGCGTGTACAGTAACTATACGGAGGGCAACCAGAATGGTCTCCACCAGTGGGCCCTCAAAGTGAACTCCACCGGTGGACCCAAAGCACTGAGTCCAACACTGAGTACCAGATATAGCCCATGCACATGAGTAGAGCAAATTCTGGAAAAAAAGGAGCCCCCTTTTTTCTTATCATAGACATCCCCATTAATGGTGGTCACCCAGCATCTCCTACCTACCTAGCTCAATGTTTTCATGATCATTTCATAAAAACATTGAGCTCAACAGAAGATTATCGAAGAGAATGACTATTGGGAATGATTCTTCTTGTATCTGCCATCCAGGGAATACTGAATGCCCTCACACAAATTAGTTTGTCAGTCAAGCAATTTTGATGTAATGTATATATCCAGCTTTAGAAACATGTGTTTGCCCAAGTAAGTGAACCCCCTAAATGTAAAAAACTTCAGACAGGTCAAATCAGTACTTAAAGGGGTTTTCGAACCTATAGTTTGATGGCAAATCCCTACAATCAAAACAGAGAGCCGGCTGCACTTGTGCACGCCTATTCTTTTCTATGGGAGTTCCTAGTATAGAACACTTCGCTCTCCTGTACTCGGAACTCCCATAGAACAGAAAGGAGACTTGTGCGCAAGCATGACCGGCACTCCATTCTGAGTCAAAGTTTTCGGGGTCACACTTCCGAAAATTGTGTGGGCCAATGTACCTGGGAGCCACCAGTAAAGCTGATTTTTGGGGCCCACCAGTAAAGCTGATTTTTGGGGCCCACCACTGGTGTTCATTCTTGGGACTCACCAGTGGAGCCTACTCTTGGGACCCATTCTCAGCCCTTTCAAGACTGCACATGGCTCTTGCACTTTACCTCTTGATTTCTGTTTTCTTTTACTCTGCCTTTTCCCTAAAAGAGGCCCATCATCCCAGGGGCCCACCCAAGATTTTCCCTACTCCCCTGTAGGCCAGTCCGAGGCTAGACCCACACCTATCAGACTTTGATGGCATGGTGATATAAGGGATGGGAACGTGCCTTTCAAAGGTGACCTAACAACCGTGTACAAATACATCAAAACTCAATAAAAGAGCTATGACAAAGAGGTGTCAACTATGTCTGGAAAAATAAAGGATTCTTTACTGTAAGGGCAGAGACACTATAGAGGAGGGAAGACAAAAGGCAACTACTTCATAAGGGTTTAGGTTTGTGGCCTTTCACTGGGTCAGCACTGTAGAGTAGAAGGTTAAACCAGAAGGACTTGTACCTTGCGTCTTCTTCATTCTTGGTTACGGACTATTATATCTATATAGTGAATACCATAACCCACGCCAATTTTTATTAAATTTACCCCCCAAATTCTAGGGGTTTTTATTGTTTTATTTTTTTGAACCCTTTTTTTCAATTTTTCCCTTGAAATTTTTTCAAAAGGTTTACGCTATTGGGAAAAAAAGGTTCCAAGGGGGTTTCCCCCAAAGACCGGAAAGGTTCTCCAGCCCCATCCCCGCGCATTGTGTCTATATTTAGTGGTTTTATACACTCATCTTCCCATATTATCCATTCTCTACAAACGCACAATAAAGGATACAGTATGACATCTGCTATAGCAGGCAGCAGTCACACCCCGGCACCCACTCCCACTGTAGGTATATATGGGATCCGCACACTATTCTAAGTCTTATTCTTCATATCGTGCTGTCTGGATTTTTATGAACTTGTTAATATACTTTGAATAATGGTGACTATTTCTGGGAGCGGCACGGCTTTTATCCTGGGCCTGAGCATGTTCATTACGGGTAAGATAAGCACTTTTATGTTTATTACCAAGTACTTCTCCTTTTTATATCTGGTCATAGGTTTAAATTTGAGCAAAATAAAGTTTTCATGAAATATACATGTTTCCCTGTACATACATGTGCTTCCTCTAGATACTCTAGGACTGATAGCCCAAAGACATACTGGGCATTGTCTGAGACTGGCCTTAAAGGGGTTTTCTCATCACATTGATTAGTATTAAACATTTAGGCAGAGGTAAACAAAGATCATTGCTGTTTTGATTTTGCTTCATTTCAGAGCTAGAGCAGTTCTTATCTCTTGCTTGTGTACACAAGCTTCTCTACCGGCCACCTCTCTATGCTCTAGAAGCAGTGGCCATGATGTTGATGACACTCCCTGCTGTGTCCTATCAGCAGCACAGGAGCTTGTTTATGTTACCTACTGACAAATGTTAACCCTTTCGAGCTCTTTAGCCTTGTTTTCTGCTGTTAAAACTCCTCCATCACCAGAGTCCCTCTAACAGGCTGAGTAATAGCAGAGCTGAAATGTCAGTCCGTGCTGTAGAACAGCCCACAGCCTGAACAGAAAGTAGGAGCCTGAAACTGTAGAACCACCCACAGCTTGAACAGGAAGTGAGAGATTGAAGCTTTAGAAGCATCCACAGTTTAAACAGAAAAGGAGAACGTGAAGCTGTAGAACCACCCCCAACCTGAACAGGATGTGAGAGCCTGAAGCTGCACAGCCATCCACAGCCTGAACAGGAAGTGGGAGCCTGCAGCTGCACAGCCACCCACAGCCTGAACAGGAAGTGGGAGCCTGAAGCTGTAGAACCACCCACAGCCTGAACAGGTAATGGGAGCCTGTACCTGTAGAACCACCCAAAGCCTAAACAGGAAGCAAGAGCCTGAAGCTCCCACAGCCTGAATAGGAAGTGGGAGCCTGTAGCTGTAAAACCACTCACAGTAAAAACAGGAACCGGGATCCTGAAGCTGTCGAACCTCCCACAGCCTGAGCAGGAAGTGGAACCCTGAAGCTGTAGAACCACTCACAGCCTGAGCAGGAAGTGGAACCCTGAAGCTGTAGAACCACCCACAACCTGAACAGGAAGTGGGAGTCTGTCTCTGTAGAAATGCCCACGTCTGAACCAGAAGTGGGAGTCTGAGCCTGGCTGTGAAGAGCTGGATCTGTAAAACAGTCAGATGATGAAACCCCTTTAATGTATCAGATATGAACACTAGCAATGTTTAATGGCATCATTTTATAACTGAAGTACTGTAACCTCAAAGGGTATGTATACTTTTGCAAACCCTTCCTGCAATACATCTCATTACATAACAAATGAAGCAACTTTTTAAATAACCTTCATATCCTACCAATTTATGAATACAGCTCCCATGCAAGCCTATTTGTCTCCATAATTACAGACTTTAAACAGAGCCCTGGCTGTGGTCAGAGCCTGCAGTTACTCTTAATACTCCATTTGCCACCTTCTTTACTAGGTGTGGTCGCAGCTGAAACCCTGCAGCATACGTCAGCATGGAAGCTATATACACAAAACCATACTATGGGGGACATGTATGAAAACTGTCTTGATCTAAAACTTTTCTTGTTGCCCATAGCAACCAATCAGAGTTCCCCCTTCATTTCATGAAAGGGGTTGCCTCAACTCAAAGTTTAATAGGATGCATGAATGAAATAATGCTGCTTTGCTCTGTCACTTCCTGGTCAAGCTGTCTGTAATTAGCAAATGAGCTCAGTGTATTCAGACTTCTCTGTTTATTAGTCTAGATTAAATAAATTACCTTCTCTGAGGTCCGGAGAAGCTTCTGAGCTAAAGTAAAGAGCAGTAATTACTGTCTTTTGTCTGACAGATCAGATAACACTCAAGCTCTCACTGTCTGGAGTTCTGTGCTGTGCAACCGTGTGAGGATGTTACTCCCTGCTATAAGATAGAACAAACAGCAGGGGGGAGAAGTACACATGTTGGTCACTTGGGGAACCAGAGAGAGCACAGAAGGTGATAAAATCACGTGTAGCTCCTTAACATAAAAAGATGAACAAAGCAATATATTTGGAAAACGTCTTCATTTAGTGTTCCCTACATTTTGAAAGCTAATCTTTGTAGTGAGACAACCCCTTTAAGTGCTCTGAAGAAATGAAAAGGGAACCCTGATTGGTTGCTATGGGCAACAAAGAAAGTCTTAGAACTAGACATTTTTCATACATGTCGCCCTATATTCTTAGTATAAAACTTTGCATAGTTGATTCGCTTTTGTTAAATTTTAGATTCATCAGAGCCATGAAACTGTTGCAAAAGTATTCATATCCCGTCCTATATTACATGGATTTACCATGCAGGTTGGTAACATATAAGAAAATTCTAGAAATATTCTGTTAAAATTTTTGCATAAGGTCCCAAGGTTTTGCCACCCCCCATTTGGTTTCATATGTTTTTGGAACACCCATTGAATCCACACTCCTTTCTTTGTATGACCGGGCCACTACTATATAAGAACTGATAGTGCAGAAAATATTTGCAGTTTTATAAGTGTAAAGAGAGCCAAGAAGTACACGCCATAGAAGCAGACTATGTGGCTGCTATCGGAGGGAATCCAGTTCTTATGGGTTACGGGGGTTTTGGAAAATCAATGCACAACGGGTTAATGTGTGGTTTTTTCCGGGGGAGGGCCGGAAAAGGGGTATGAAGGTGGGTGACCGAAAGGGACCATTTCACCCAGGCAAAAAAGGGGGGCTCAAGGAGGTATGGAGTGGGCTGAATTTTCCATATGGGGGTGCCTTGTGCCTTATTTGCCTAGGGCACCAAAATAACTTGTCCACCCGGTCCGGGGGGCAAGTTCTCCCAAAAAAGGGGGTGCAATAATTTTTTTTAGGGGCTTCAATATCCCTTTTTCAAGAGCAATTAAGACCCCATTTTTATTGCTACTATAGTTCTTTTTAAAAGACTTTGTTTAAAGAAGGTTTTTAATTTTTTTTGTTTTTTTTATGCTCTCCTAGTTTCACCTGTGACAGGCCAGTCACCCAATTCTTTCTCCTTACTGAATCTCCTCAATGATTTCCTGAACGCTCTGACAAACATCAAAGATCAACTTTCCCCCCATATCACCAGCACCATAGCCTCGCCAATCATTACACCAACTACCTCTTCAACTACTACGGTCAGTGAAAAACAAGCCCAAACAAAAAAACAACAAATCGCAAACTACCACTTTTTCTCAACCCAACAAGTATTTCCCAAACTGGGCCACAAAAACTTCTATCAACAACCAAAGTTTTGGCTTCTACAAGTCCTCCTTCATCATCCAGTAGACCAATAACCTCGTCCAGTACCATATCAAGAAGTCCAACATCAACAACCAAAGTTTTGGTTTCTACAAGTCCTTCTTCATCATCCAGTAGACCAATAACATCGTCCAGTACCATATCAAGAAGTCCAACATCAACAACCAAAGTTTTGGCTTCTACAAGTTCTCCTTCATCATCCAGTAGACCAATAACACCCCCATTCCCAATCAAGAATCGACTCAACAACCAAGTTTTGGGTTCACAAGTTTTTTTCACATCCGTCCCAGAAACTCGTCTGAACCTATAAAAAAGTCCAACATCAACCACTAAACCAGTATCTACAATCCTCTCAAAAAACACCAGTAAACCAACTATCCATTTTTTAACTAAAAAAAGCAGTCATCATAAACCCCACAAGCTACTCTCCTAAATTCCAAAGGGAAGTACCACAAAAAGTTTTCACAAGTAAGGCTCAACAAAAACCCCCCAGTACTTTTTCATCACCAACGCCGTTTCACCGTACTTTCACTTCTTCCAAATCAAACCAAAAAACAAGTACGAAACTGACCCGCCCAAAATAGCTCTCCAGTTTACTACCATTAAACCACAGATTACCAAATAAGTTTTTACAAAGCCAATAAAAAAGTATTTTTTTCATTGAAATTTTTTGGAAACCCAAAAGTCCCAACTTACTTAGGTCCATTAACCCCTTTCCCCCCAAAGGTCATAATTAATGGTCTTCTTTTTTTCCTTTCCCCCTTTCCCTTTCCCATTTTGTGTGTAAATTTTTTATTGTCCCCTTTGCCGCCAATTTTCCTTACCCAACCCATTTTAGCATACTCTAAATTTTCAAGCACTAAAAGCATCACGCCAATAAGTAGGATTTCTAAAAAAAAAAAAAAAAAAAAAAAACCTTTGAATTGCTAATGATAAATGGGGTCTTCATCTTAGATTCTGCAAATTTTCATAGATTTTTTAAGATTAGCTAAATTTTTAGGGGGGCCCCTTCCATTGGTTGAAGTGCATTAGGACTATAAAGAATGATTATGTTATTTGCAAGTAATCAGTCAGCTTTAGGTGAGGTTGTCTGCTGTCCATGGCCCCTACTGTGAATCCAAATCAGGTTTGGACTACTCACAGGGGAACAGGGGAAATCCCTGGTTGGCCCCTGAACATGGCAGACCTAGAGTTGTTCTTCAACTTCATTTCTCCTTTGGGGAGGGAAAAGGCAAAGAGAAAAAAGGCAAAAGCCCAAAATGCAAAAATTAAAGCATGTACAGGGGAAGGTTTTGGGCCCCCTAGACCAACTACAGGGGGTTCCCAAATCAACCCCCAAATGTGGGCCCAAGAATGAACTCCACTGGTGGCTCCAACATTTGTGGGCCCCAGAATGAAATTCCAATGGTGGACCCTAGGCCCTCCCTATATGACACTGCTCCCCAAAACTTTTTAACCAAGGGTTTATGGACCTCTCTTTTGGTTGGTTTCTCTATGCCTGTAAAGATTCTTTGATGGCCAATGCTCTGACACTGTAATGGACTTTTAAATTAGTCACCCTCTTGCTGCTAGGGTTTATTCTTATTTGATAAATGACCTATGAGACCTTAGACCTGGTTCACATCTTTGTTTTGCGGCTCCATTCTGAGCCTCTGTCGTAAAAGTGGTATCTGATCCATTTCATGACAAACACCAATGAACCCCATCGACTACAAAGGTTTCCATTATGATGACCCTCATTTCAATGGAAAAAAATAGCACAGCATGTTTTAAAATGTTTTCCGCCATATTTCCAAGAATCTCTAAAGCAGCCGTTACTGATGATATGTTCTGTGTATATAAATACGTATAATAAATGTTTTCATATACTCTATTGATCAAGGGTTGAGTCCTCCATCATCTGTGGTGGGCTCAAGCAATTGAAACAACACAGCAACCAACTAACCTGAATATCATATTCTTCTATTTTTACAGAGAATTCAAGTGTTTCTCTACTACCAGAACTTTCCCCTGCTTTCCTTTCCCATAGATGCTCCCCATGGCAACTTGTAGGTCTTTCCTGTAAAAAGTTTTTTAAAGAAATTTCACATTACAAAGGGGGTGGATGGGATTAATCAATGCTGTTTTGATGCATAAGCTTAAAGGAGGGTGAAAAAGGTCTAAATTTGTCTTACCAAGCATGTTATATCCTACCCCTATACATATACGTAACAAAAGGTATCATTTCTAAATAAAGAATGCAAAGAATGTGGTTTACAAGGGACTTTCCTTGCAATACCATAGTTGACCACACATTGTCCTGCTAAATCTGGTCATATCAAAGCGTACAAGCTACTTTCATTCAAGTACTGAAAGACCATTATTGTAGAGCGCCATCTAGTGAAATAAATATTTAGTATAATAATTAAAGGGGTTGTCTCGCTACAAAGAATGCTTTTAAATTTTTAGGGACACAAAATAAGAAATTTTCCAAAAAAATTGCATTGTTCCTCTGTTTTCCCCTTTAAAGAGAAAACAATGAATTTATTACCTCCATGGCTATTTCAGTTCCCTCAGTAACTAAACCTGTAAACAAATCTCCTGGGGCTGTTTGTTCAATGAGATAACAAGAGTGAGTCATCACACAGGTTGGCAGTGTCAGTCAGTGTCCTGTGCTGCCAGACAGAAAAAAGGGCTTGATTTATCACAAGTAAACAGCTCTGAAATTTTAGGGCTTTTGTTTTGGGGATCAGATAAGAAGTCCTTCAAGTAGTTTGAGAAGCTAATCTAATCTAATTAGCATCTGAAAGCACAACTACAAGCATGGAGCTTATGCAAATTAGTATGAACCAGGAAGTGACAGAGAATTTCTTTCATGCATTCTTTGAAACCCTGTGGGGAGACAACTCCTTTAACAGTTTTCTTTTGTACAGTCTACAGCTTCAGAGCCCCAATTCTTGTTCAGCCTGTGAGTGGTTCTACAGCTTTAGGCTCCCACTTCCTGGTCAGACTGTGGGTGGTTCTACAGCTTCAGGCTCCCACTTCCTGTCCAGGAGGTGGGCAGTTCTACAGCTCCAGGCTCCCACTTCCTGTCCAGGATGTGGACGGTTCTACAACAGTGACTGACATTTCAATTCTTTCTAGTCTGCTATTCCTAGCTGAGTTGTTAGAGGGACATTGGTGATGAAGGGGTTTTAACAGCAGGGCACAAGGCTACATAGCTCTAAAGGATTAAAGTTTGTCAGTAAGAAACATAAAAAAGCTCCCGTGCTGCTGATAAAACACAGCAGGGAGTGATGTCACCTTTCTGACCATTGCTAGAGCAGAGAGGTAGTCGCTAACTGTGGGAGGCTTGTGTACATAAGCAGGAGATAAACCTGCTGTAATGGACACCCTAGTCTTCCCCAGGCTTGCCCTGCCTTAGCAGAACACCCGCCCCGAAAAGGGCAACCCCACACTCGAAACTCTTCCTGAGATATTACTAGTTCAATGGGTACCAAACAGACAGATGACAAAATGAACGGAAAACAGGTAACAGACACAACAGAAAACAAATAGAGAAGAGTAAAATGGGCCAAGGTCACACCAGAAGAACACGCAGTACCGAAGGAGAAGACAGGAGAGTTACCAGAAATACACATCAAGTTTCAGAGCCAAAGAAATCCAAACAGCAAAGCACAAAGCAATTAGCCAGGATACCGAAGCAATCACAAGCAGGGACTGGCAGTAAGGAAGAGGTTTAAATCCCCCACCGCAGCCAGGGATTGGCCAGGGGCTTAACCCACTTAGCACCAAGCAGAACCCTGGATGAGGCTGCAACAGTAGCGTAGTAGCGTAGTCCTAACACCTGTTCTAACCCTGAAAAGAAGAAAAATCAGAACAGCAGTGTATTTGGTAATAGTCTCTATTTACCTTTCCTTATATGTTTAAAGCTAATAAATAAAATGGGAATACCCCTTTAAGATGCCAGGCTTCTTTAAAGGGTATTATAAAATCAGATATAGGATATGCACTAACTATCTGATAGGGGGGAAAATGGGTAAAAGGTAACCTCCAAGGATGACTTAGCCCAGCCACAAAGGGAAGCGGAGATCAGTGTCTCTCTATGTTATCTCTTATAAACCCTTTAGCACCTAAATTCATGTCCTTCTTTCTTTGGCCATTAGATGGTAGCAGAGGATACTGTGTTGCTATTTTCCTGGATGGGACTCGCCAGAATATTTCCAGACTTGCTCATCTGATGATTTATCTTGAGGATTTTTCCACTCCGGCGGCTGAGGAGATGCTTAGTACATATGAACCATTTTAAGGTTTGACACATAGACGCCAAACTGTGTACTGCAGCCCCTGGAGCACGTCACAGTCATCGCACAATAATGTATAATCCTTGGGAATGTGGAACGACATTTCAATAAATATATTTGCACCATGTTTTTACTGCAGTAATCACCGATAGCATCCAACAGAGCTCTGGTTGTTCTATATACCTGGATATATATATCCCAGCTTCTCCGGCAGCACTCCATACTCCATGGCGTAACCGATTGGATGGTTACTGTGCATACTACATCAGGGTAACATTACAGCAGCTTACATCTACTTCTTTCTAGCGCCTATCCTCACTGTTCAATGCAATCCAAGGGCCACATGTATGAAAACTATCTAGGTGTAAGACTTTCTTTGTTTCCCATAGAAACCAATCAAAGCTCATACCTATCAATCAGAGCCCATAACGACCAATCAGAGCTCATAGCAACCAATCAGAGCCCAGAGCAACCAATCAGAGCTCGTAGCAATCAATCAAAGCTCATAGCAATCAATCAGTGCTCATAGCATCCAATCAGAACCCACAGCAATCAATCAGTGCTCATAGCAACCAATCAGAGCCCACAGCAACTAATCAGAGCCCATAGCCACCAATCAGAGCCCACAGCAACCAATCAGAGCAGATAGCTACCAATCAGAGCCCATAGCCACCAATCAGAGCCCACAGCAACCAATCAGAGCCCACAGCAACTAATCAGAGCCCATAGCCACCAATCAGAGCCCACAGCAACCAATCAGAGCTCATATCAACCAATCAGAGCTCATAGCAACCAGAGCACATAGCCACCAATCAGATTCCATAGCCACCAATCAGAGCCCATAGCAACCAATCAGAGCCCATAGCAACCAATCAGAGCCCATAGCAACCAATCAGAGCCCATAGCAACCAATCAGAGCACATAGCAACCAATCAGAGCTCATAGCAACCAAACAGAACTCCCCTTTCATTTCATTTAGTGCTCTGAAAAAATGAAAACTGAGCTCTGATTATTTGATATGGGCTCTGATTGGTTGCTGTGGGCTCTGATTGGTTGTTATGAGCTCTGATTGGTTGCTATGGCTTTTGATTGATCACTATTGACTCTGGTTGCTATGGGCTCTGATCGGTTGCTATGAGCTCTGGTTTTTATGAGCTCTGGTTGTTATGAGCTCTGATTGGTTGCTATGAGCTGATTGGTTGCTATGGGCTCTGACTGGTTGCTATGGGCAAGAAAGACAGTCTTACTGCTAGATGGTTTTCATACAAGTGGCCGCTATTTCGTCACACGGTCATATCACGTCTGCCTTTGCATTGTAAATAATGATTCTTATTCGAAATGTAAAATAAATCATCCTGTACAAACTATGTCTACACTGACTCTGGACTGGTTTTTATGGGCTTTTGCTTTCCTGCAGTTTAGATACCGCCCAAATATTCAGCAGCACTTCCCACAGAGGGTATCCATCAGTCCTGCCTCCAGTCATATTCCTTGAAATGTACCTGTTGCCAGATTCTCCACTGTACACACACAGCAAATGTCAATGTGTGAAACTTTTTTTACCTTTAATATTGTAATATTATTGGAGAATGTGATGTGTTCGTCACCTTCCACCTGTATCTGCTCCTGGGTATTCTATAAGGGCATACATGCCAACTCTCCCGCCTTTGGCGGGGAGTTCCCGCTAATTGGGATCACCCTCCGCCACCCTGGCAGCGGCGGGCGGCGGGGGCTCTTTAAATGACCGCTTCGCCAGAGTAGCGCTAGTGCGCTACTCTGGCGCCGCGGGCCGTTCCTACAGGCGAGTCTCACTGTGCAGGGAGGAGGCAGGAGAGACCGTTCCCCTCCTGCCTTCTCCCCTGTATGTATCAGTGCCCGGTGTGTGCTGTACATACAGATCATTGTCGCAGGGGGCATGACGCTGAGTCTCCTCGGTCGACAAACTCTGCCAGCCCAGGAGATCGTCGGGAGCTGGACGGGTTGCTGGGAGCCTGGTGAGGTAAGTAGTTTTTATTATTTTATTTTATTAACCACTGGGGGCATCTACCTGGCTACAAGGGGGCTCTACCTGGCTACAAGAGGGCACTACCTGGCTACAAAGGGGGCACTCTCTGGCTACAAGAGGGCACTACCTGGCTACAAAGGGGGCACTATCTGGCTACAAGAGGTATTCTGACTCCATATCTGACAGCAAGTGTAGAAATTCATCAGGCCCATGTGGTAATGAAAGTCTGGATTGAACTGTAAGAACTTACTTCAGAATCTTGTCAGACAGTGTCAACTCAACTGCTCCGGCGTGTATGAAGAAGCAACAGGAGTTTATTCCAGGCTGAATCTTGTAGTTTACACCAAAGTAGTAGGTGAAAAGATGATAACTTTACAGAGTTGGTGCAGAGAATGAGGTTACAGTGCTTCAGTCAGACAGAAAAGATGGAGAATGCTAGGAGAAGGGAGGAGCTGAATACCTCAGAGCACACATACAGGAAGATGAGAGGGAAAAAACTTAGAAATGCAAGCTAATAGAAAAAAAATTTCTA
>JAODAL010054366.1:0-24676 GCA_025379985.1 Phyllomedusa bahiana
CCCTAGTTAAAAAACAGACTTATGGGGCATCCCTGGACTTGTATTCCATGTTCCAAAGAAATAGCTGTAGAACACAAGTTTCCTGCATGCCACAGCAGCAAAATTAGGTGAATCTTCGTAACAGGGGCACGGACAGCAAAACAAATGTAGAAACCCTTCCCTGCACTATCCAAAACTAAGAAATAAAACCCTTTTGTGCTGGAGTTATATTTAATAAATGTACCTGTTTCGACTTACATACAAATTCAATGTAAGAACAAGCCTTCAGTCCCTATCCCGTTTGTAACCCGGGGACTGGCTGTATAGAAAGGGGCTTACTCTCTGTTTATTTTTAGAGTGGTTGTTCCTTCACTTTCTTTTACAGTTTTTCTGTTAGAGGCGGTTAGAAAACAGGAAGTAGTTGACGAGAAGCTTGTGGTTACTTGGTCTTCTTTTAATTACCTATATTATAACGTCTCCGTGTTTTAAAAAAAAAAAAAATTATTATAAGCCGGAGCACAGATTTGTTGTGACCACCTACTTCGGTTTTGCCGCTGATGGGTTCACAAAACAGGAACATTGCAGCATATGTTAGGAACAAGGCTTCATTCACGCTAACGAATACTTAATTAGTAGGATGCCAAAACATCTGTTAGCTGGTAAAAGTAGAGGAGGTATGAGCTGCTGCTGTCAAAGAAGGGCAAGAGATGATGAAAAGGTGTCCATGAATTAAGCTTAAACGCGTTAGCGTGGAATCATTTATTAGTTTTGTCATCTACACTGTCAACAATTGTGAATATTTATTTCTCAGGCCCTGTAACACCGCTGTTTATTCCTTACTGTGCAAAGGTAGGTATATCACAGTGCGATGTTGTGTGCTGTGATGGCTTATGAGGACTGATACTGATGGCGCATGTAGCTATGCGGTTACATGCGTTTGTAGCATCACCATCAACAATGTTTGATTATTTTAGTAAGACGTTAAAAAAGAGTAAATCACATGTTCCTATCAAAATAGTGTACGAAAGACAATCTGTTGACGAAGTCCCTGGAACAAATACTTGGGATCAGGGAGGCATGGTGAAGGTTTGTAGTGTCAGAGGGCCCTCTAATGGACACAACTGGTTGTATTTTCCGTTTTTTTGTTTTTTTTATTGGAGAGCGTTTGGGGCTATTGCATGAAAATATATTCTTTACATAAATAATTTGTTTGGCTTAAGGAAAGAATGCAGAGATTAGATTCACAGGTAATGGCAAAGCTGTCAAGAAAATCAACAGAAATAAGACAAATCAAGAGTTGTGTCAGCAGAGAGATAAATATATATAGTTATGATTTTGCACACCAAATTGATATGTTATAGCTGCCAGTTGAAAGACGATATTTACAGTGCCTTGCGGAAGTATTCGGCCCCCTTGAACTTTTCAACCTTTTGCCACTTTTCAGGTTTCAAACATAAAGATATACAATTTTCATTTTTTGTGTGAAAAATCAACGAGTGGGACACAATTGTGAAGTGGAACGAAGTTTATTGGATATTTTAAACTTTTGTAAAAAAAACCCCAAAAACTAAAAAGTGGGGCGTGCAAAATTATTCGGCCCCCTTAAGTTAATACTTTGTAGCGCCACCTTTTGCTGCGATTACAGCTGCAAGTCACTTGGGGTAGGTCTCTATCAGTTTTGCACGTCGAGAGACTGAAATTCTTGCCCATTCTTCCTTGGCGCACAGCTGAAGCTCAGTGACGTTGGATGGAGAGCGTATGTGAGCGGCTGGAGCTCAGTAAGGTTGGATGGAGAGCGTTTGTGAACAGCTGGAGCTCAGTGAGGTTGGATGGAGAGCGTTTGTGAACAGCTGGAGCTCAGTGAGGTTGGATGGAGAGCGTTTGTGAGCAGCTGGAGCTCAGTGAGGTTGGATGGAGAGCGTTTGTGAGCAGCTGGAGCTCAGTGAGTTTGGATGAGAGAGCGTTGTGGGAAGCAGCTGGAGCTCAGTGAGGTTGGATGGAGAGCATTTTGTGAACAGCGGTGAGCTCGATGAGGTTGGATGGAGAGCGTTTGTGAACAGCTGGACTCAGTGAGGTTGGATGGAGAGCGTTTGTGAGCAGCTGGAGCTCAGTGAGGTTGGATGGTAGCGTTTGTGAGCAGCTGGAGCTCAGTGAGGTTGGATGGAGAGCGATGTTTGTGAACAGCTGGAGCTCAGTGAGGTTGGATGGAGAGCAGTTTGTGAACAGCAGTTTTCAGCTCTTTTCCACAGATTCTCCATTGGATTCAGGTCTGGACTGTGACTTGGCCATTCTAACACCGTGGAGAAACGGTTATTTGGGAACCTTCCATTGTAGATTTTGCTTGATGTTGGGATCATTGTCTTGTTGGAAGATAAATCTCCGTCCCAGTCTCAGGTCTTTTGCAGACTCCAACAGGTTTTCTCCCAGAATGGTCCTGTATTTGGCTCCATCCATCTTCTCATCAGTTTTAACCATCTTCCCTGTCTCTGCTGAAGAAAAGCCCAAACCTTGATGCTGCCCCCACCATGTGTGACAGTGGGGATGGGGTGTTCAGGGGGATGAGCTGTGTTGCTTTTATTTAAACATGTATTTATTGAGCATTACCAAAACAAATGTACAATTTGAGTTTGCATACAGTCAAAATACTTTGGAAAACAGAGTGACAATATAATCAATCAAATTAGAAGAGACATCCTTCTTATGTCAGCAATACTTTTTTTTTTTTTGTCCCCTAATTTTTTTCCCACCCCTTTAACCGAACATATTTAAACAGAACAAAAAAAAATAAAACTCTTCCGGATTCAGGTGCGATCAGAACCTTAGTAAGGGTTTATTCTTATTTTCTTATTCTCATTCCCTACTCCTCGGGGTTGGAGATATTGTATAATCCCGTTAAATTATTAGTACCATTCATTACACAGTAAAGGGGAACAGCTTTTACGTGTCCCATATAGACCACTCCAGCGCTCCATTCCCATTTCCGAACCCTTATGGTGATTAACTTCTCAGGTAAGGAATCGGCGGACTACTTAGCAATAAATTATTTCTTTAAGATGTCAAAGTTGGCCCACAAAGGAAGCCTGAATCCGAAGGCAACTTTAACTTACTGAGCTCAACCAACACTCGTTAATTGTAAAAGGCAGCTAGACAGCCTCCTATATGTCTCGGATCCAACGAACTCCTAGGAGTCGAGACAGGACGCCATCGTCAAGTGGCTAGGCGAGGCAGGCGGCACACGGTCACCCCAGAAGCGAGCCCAGGACGCACCCAGTAGTCATTTAGACCTCTTAAATCGGTGGGTCTCCCTCCAACAGCCTTCCCTGATACCAAGAAGTGAAGCTGTGTTGCTTTTACACCAAACATATCGTTTTGCATTGTGGCCAAATAGTTGGATTTTGGTTTCATCTGAGCAGAGCCCCTTCTTCCACATGTTTGGTGTCTCCCAGGCGGCCCCTTCTTCCACATGTTTGGTGTCTCCCAGGCGGCCCCTTCTTCCACATGTTTGGTGTCTCCCAGGTGGCCCCTTCTTCCACATGTTTGGTGTCTCCCAGGCGGCCCCTTCTTCCACATGTTTGGTGTCTCCCAGACGGATACTGGCAAACTTTAAACGAGGTTTTTTATGGATATCTTTGAGAAATGGCTTCTTCTTGCCACTCTTCAGATTTGTGCAGTGTACGACTGATTGTTGTCCTATGGACAGACTCTCCCACCTCAGCTGGAGATCTCTGCAGTTCATCCAGAGGGATCATGGGCCTCTTGGCTGCATCTCTGATCAGTCTTCTCCTTGTTTGAGATGAAAGTTTAGAGGGACGGACGGGTCCTGGTAGATTTGCAGTGGTCTGATACTCCTTCCATTTCAATAGGATCGCTTGCACAGTGCTCCTTAGGATGTTTAAAGTTTGGGAAATCTTTTTGTATCCAAATCCGGCTTCAAACTTCTCCACAACAGTATCACAGACCTGCCTGGTGTGTTCCTTGGTCTTCATGATGCTCTCTGCGCTTTAAACAGAACCCTGAGACTATCACAGAGCAGGAGCATTTATACGGAGACTTGATAACACACAGGTGGATTGTATTTATCATCATCAGTCATTTAGGACAACATTGGATCATTCAGAGATCCTCGCTGAACTTCTGGAGTGAGTTTGCTGCACTGAAAGTAAAGGGGCCAAATAATATTGCACGCCCCACTTTTCAGTGTTTTTTTTTTTTTTTACAAAAGTTTAAAATATCCAATAAATTTTGTCCCACTTGTTGTTGATTCTTCACAAAAAAAGTAAAATTTTTTATCTTTATGTTTAAACCCTGAAATGTGGCTTAGGCTTCGTTCACACGGCTTATTCTGCCGCGGATTGGCGCCGCACTGTGCGCCGTATTTGCGCTGCTGTCCGGCTCATAACCGCGGCAGCAATTACGGTAATCCACTGCTCTCATAGAGAACAGTGGAATCCGTCGCTCCTACCCCGCTCGGCGAATCCGCCGCGGGGGGAAGAAGTGACATGCACATTATTTACGGCGCGTACGTGCCGTAGATAATGCATTGTCTATGGGCCGGGAGCGCGTCCCGCCGCGCGCTCCGCCCCGCCACCCGCCCCTTATTCACGCGATTTGTGAGCTCAATAAGGCTCACAAATCCGTCGGGAATAAGCCGTGTAGAACACGGCCTAAGGCTATGTTCACACGGCTTATTTCAGAACGATTTACATCGGATTGCCGATTAAATACGTTCCGAAATCAGTTGAAAATCAGTTGCAAATAAGTGTCAACTAAGTGTGGGACGTATTTGTAACTGATTTCCCGACGGAATTCACCATCTAATCGTAGTGGTGAATCCGTCCGTAAATAATTTACATGCACATTGTTTTTCCTACCGGATTGCCGTCGCAATCCACGCGGCAATCACTGCAACGGAAATACGCGTCGTTTGAACGACGAGCCGTATTTCTATTGAAATCAATAGAAAATAGGCTGTTACATATTTCTGACTGATTGCCGACGGATTACGATTCGTCAATCCGTCGGCAAATACGCGGCGAAATAAGCCGTGTGAACGAGGCCTAAAGGTTGAAAAGTTCGATGGGGGCTGAATACTTTCGCAAGGCACTGTAGCAGCCATATTCTAAACTGTAGAATAAGGGTATGTTCACACGGCATTTGGGGCGCGTACTGTAAGTGCCACGATACGCCGGGTGTTTTACAAGTATGCGCTGCCCCCAGCCGGCCCCATTCACTTTCACTATCAGCAGTGCGTAAGCCCCACAAAGAAGTGACATGTCTCTTCTTACAATCTTATTGTAAACCGGGGGAAAGGAGACGTAATTCATAGTTGTCTACGAGAGCTATGAACTAATGTAATTGCGGGACGCATTTTGGCCATATTAAAGCGCAAATATGCGGCGACATGCGTGCCGCAATTACGCTGTGTGAACTTATCCTTATCAAGGTGGCAAAAGGTTTGCAGACGGGAACATAAACAAATAAGTCTTTGTTCTCGACATGTTCGGAACTTTTCCGTTTTTTTTTTTTTTATTATTAAATTTGTCATTTGCCTATAATATTGCCTTTAGAGTGTTATATTGTAATAGTAATTGTAGTGTAATATCTTGTAGATACTGTTTCAGCTTACAGTTGCCATGGCGACTCTGTCTGCATTGTTCCTTCTTTTCTAATTCCAGTCTGGTTTGCTCAATAGACATTTAAGAATTTCAAAACAAAATGTTGCATGAAGGTAAAAGGGAGCAAACTAACCGCAGACAGACTTTAATCCAAATAGGTCAGCTTTTAGAACTAATTATATTTTTAGTGTCATTATAAGAGTAGTAGAGATGTATGGGTAGTTGTATACAGTCATAGTACAGCCATGTGGCACCCCCACTGTGGCACCCCCGCACCAAGGATTTTTAATTAGCTTAATGAGCAGTTCAGCGAAGTTGCAGACGAACACCCGCAAAACCGCATGGTTATTAATGAGCAGTGAACACTGATAACCATTGATTGTTGTGGCTGTATGGTTTTGTGGGTCTTTACTTGCAAATCAATGCAGTTAGTCAGTAAGCCAATTAAAAATCTCTGGTAATAGGAGCGGTATTGGTTCTCGGCCGCGTCACCGCCATACTGTGACAGCTCTGGGTATTCCTATCCTAAACTAAAGGTATGTCCACACGACGAGTAAAATCTATTTGTTGGAGTCTTCTGGAAAACACAGTTTTCAACGAGTATTTCATGTGGATTTTAGGTGTTTTTTCCCCCCTGTCAGATAATGCGTCCAAGCCATCAGTATGGAATTTTTGGACGCCCATCCGAGATACAAATGTTTAGGATGCGTTTTTTGACGCGAAATCTGATTTGAAGAATGGGCATGATCTAAGTTTTTTTTTTTAACTGAGAAAATATGCATTGTTGGACTACAACACATATTGTCTATTGGGGATGATATTACTTTCATATTTTGACGAGTATTTCAAGTTGGATTCCGACTTGAAATACTCATCCTGTGGTCAAACCCTAAGGGGCCGTTCACACGGCTTATTTTGGCGCGGATTTGCGCCGTGCTGTGCGCCGGATTTGTGCTGCAGTACGGCGCCAATCCGTCGCAGTAATTACGGTAATCCACAGTTCTCATAGAGAACAGTGGATTCCGTCGCTCCTCCCCGCTCGGCGAATCCACCGCGGGGAGAAAGTGACATGCACATTATCCAGGCGCAATACGCGCCGTGGATAATGGAAGTCTATGGGGCCGGCGGGCCGCGCCCCTGCCCCGCCCCTTATTCAAGCTGGAATTGCGAGCGCAATCCGGCTCGCAATTCCGTCTTGAATAAGCCGTGTGAACGGGGCCTTAGGGTGTGTTCACACGGCGTGTTGGATCCGAAAAATGCATCCAAAAACGATGCGTAAAACATATCCAGCATGCAGGTGCGTGTTTGGATGAGTTTTGGATACAACAGGATTGCACCCTATAGTTTTAAATAAGGCTCCTGCTGCGTCTTTAAAATCAAGAATTGACACGATAATTCTTTGAATGGATCCAAAACATACATCAGAAAATCGCATGTAAAACACACTGCACATTGTAAGTGTACATTCACGCCACTTTTTTTTGATCCGTTTTGGATCAGAAAATCTGATCCAAAATGCATCCATCACGTATCCAACATGCAGGTGCGTCTTTGGCTGCGTTTTGGCTACAGCAGGATCGCACCCTATGATTTTAAATAGGGCGTCTGCTGCGTCTTTCGAATCAAGAATTGACATGACAATACTTTAAATGGTTCCGACAGACAGATCCAAACACGCATCTAATAACATATGTTCACACACGGACTCAACACGCCGTGTGAACATACCCCTAGATGCGTGTTTGGGTCTGTTATGGTCCGAAACACGGATCCAAACACATCTAAAAACAGATCCAAAATCGGATCCTGCATGCCGTGTGAATGCTCTTCAGTCTGCCCTTCCTTGTTGCTTTCTTTCTATGTTTGTACTGCTTACTTGTCTTGCTTTTTAATACTGCATTTTAGGCATTTGTAGGCCATCCTTGTCATAGCTTACACGAATGTGTGTTACATCCATGACACCAATTTCAGGTATTCTGGCCAGTGTCCAACCTTCTTGTGCTCCAAGCACAGTATGTGACATTCTTTACACTCCCCCACACAGCCCTATCCTTGCTTCCTTGTTGTAGTAGCGAGTCATAATGCAGCAAGAGTAAGTACCCGCAGGTCCTGTATCCTGCTTCCCCCAGGTAGGACTCGGTTGATTTTTGTTTATTTGTTTTATTTTTCCAATCACTTTATTATTCGAATGAGCTATTTTTACTACAGACCTTTCAGCAAATAAGAACATAGGTTTTCTTATTTGACATTTCTTATTTGCATTAATGCTGTACATTCCTGCACAAAAAACGCATCAGAAAATGCACCAAAAAATGCTCCGTGTGAAAACACCCTTAGGCCATGTCCCCACACGGGTTTGCAGCCGGTTTTCAGACGGTTTCGGTTTTGAAAACCGTCTGAAAAATCGGCTGCAAACTTTTCAATGGATCGCTATGAAAAACCTGTGCAGCAGTCCCCGAAAAACATTGAACATGTTCATTCTTCCGTCAAGTTTTCGGACGGAATATGAACATATCAATGGGAACGGGGAGGGCTTTTCTCCGCTAATCGCGATAAACCGATCGGTATTTTTCCTGTGCCGTGTGAACGGCCCCTTAGTCATTGCTTTATAACTCCATCATTCCTAAGATAATTAACGTCTCAAAGTCTGCTCTTTGTTAAAGGAGTTGACTAGTAAATGAAAATACATTTTTAATGGGTCCAGAGTGGGGTCACAATAAAGGGAGAGGGGGAGAGAAAAGTTATGCCTGCGTACCTGCTGCTCCCCACCACTGCAGCTTGGGAGCTCCCCAAGATTTGCACCTCTTCACTTCTGGCTTGTCATTCCAACACACAGGCTAGGTTCGCTCTACTTTTACTGATAGGACCATGATTCTCTCCTGTTGTGTCAGGACCAGAACTTAGAAGTGGAAAAACAAAATAAACTCATTGGGAGCACTGGAGCGATAGTGGTGGGGCACAGGTAGTAGAGTGCAACTTTTTTTTTTTTTTCCCCATTTCAGAATATTTTTTCTCTGCTGGACAACCCCCTTTAAATCAAAGCTATTTTACACTGTGCACTTAAATGTACATTTCACACATAAAAATATTAAAAGCTTTTTTTGGGACACTAATATTATGATCTTTGGATCTTAGGACAACTTTACTGCCTTTTTACATAGCCTTTTTTTTTTTTTTTATAACTATTAAGTAACCCTTTCCATTCCCACAGTGAATGGATCTTCTTTTGACATAGTGAATCCCTTTCCCTTTGAGCCCTTGACCTTAATAGCTACTCTCTGAGTTTACAGGCTTACTTTGATTAACTTGTATTGTTTGTTCAGAGCCATTCCAATAATGATTTGTACCATGTAGAAGAGAGAAAGATCCTACTAGAAAACCATGCCACGAAACAAGAAATTGGCAGCGAAGAAAAAAAAAAAAGTTCTATATCTTTTGGAGAGGTGTAGGCTATGTTACCGCTAGCAGCATGACTTCTGTTTATAATGGGACCAGGAGAGCTACGTCAGACCGAAAGTCAAGTACATGAGACTTGTTTGACACCATTCAAAAAAGACCATACTTAGACCAGGTATTCACCGCCAGCCCGCGCTGTTTAACCCTTTAGACGCCGTGGCAAACAGGGCCGCGGCGTCTAAATGAATGAAGAGTGGTGCTGTGCACCGTTCTTCAGTCCGGTCGGGACATCAGCGATAAGATCACTGAGTCCCGATGCCTGGAAATGGTAGCTGGGAGCCTTGTGAAGGCTTTGATTGCTGACACGTTCCCGTTTGCCCCACTTCCGGCCATAGGCTAATGCATTAGACTGTATTAACAATCGCGCCCCCTAGTGGTCAAGCGCCATAAGGGGACTCAATGTTACAGTAAAAAAAAAAAAAGTTTTAAAGTGTAAAAAAAAAAAAAGTATTAAAAGTTCAAATCACCCCTTTCCCTATTTCCCTAAAAACAATAAAATAAAAAAGTTACTCATATTTGGTATCGCCACGTCCGAAAAAGTCCGATCTATAAAAATATAACATCATTTATCCCGTATGTTGAACGCTGTAGAAGAAAAAAAATTCCAAACACCAAAATTGCAGTTTTTTGGTCATTTCATTTCCTATAAAAATTGGAATAAAAGTGGTCAAAAAAGTTGCATGCATTCCAAACAGCTAACAATAAAAAGTGCACTTCAGCCCGCAATAAATGCCACCTCACTGACGTCCGTAGGTGTTAGTACAAAAAAGTTATCAGTCGCACAAAATGGCGCCGGAGCGCAAATTTCAAATATAAAGAATGTTTGCAATTTTTTTACACCACCAAAACATAACGGAAACCCTACATGTTTGGTATTGGCGGATGCGTATCAACCTGTAGAATACAGGGAACACATCATTTTTACAGAAGATTGACGCTACAAAAATAAAACTCCCACAAACATGGCACAAGTACGTTTGTTTTTCACATTTTGCCCCACTTAGAATTTTTTTGCCGTTCCCCAGTATATTCTGTAGTAATATGAATAACACCACAGGAAAGTACATCTTGTCCCGCAAAAAAGGCCCTCATATGTCTGTGTAGGTGGAAAAATAAAAAAGTTATGGCTTTTGGAAGGCGAGGAGGAAAAAAATTAAGAGTAATATTTTGGGTTTTTTGGGTTTGTGTTAAAGGGTTAAACAATGCTCTTTTATGTATGGCCCCATTCACATCATGTTTTTGGCCTCTTGTCAATAGTGTCTGTTGAAACACCTTGGAAAACTTACTCTGACGCATACCTAGATAAAGCCATAGGGACCTATAGGGCAAGCAAAGACCTTTTCTTTTTCTTTTTTAGACCAGGTTTGCTCTGGTCTTCCAAACTTGTGTCTGGCATGCAAAGCGCACGCTATCTGGAAATAGAGCAAACACTGTCCAAAAGGAATATATCTTTTCCCTATGGTTCCTCCATGGTATATGTCAAGATACCTTTTCCAAGACATACCTGATGGTGTCTGTAATGTATGAATGGGGCTTTTCAAGTATCTGACAGTGTCCTGTCACCTCTGGAATTCTGGATTGAAGTTGTGTTATCTCTTTAACAGCAGAATGCAATTCATTAAAGGCTATGTCATCAAAGTCTAATACAGGCAGTCCTCGACACCGTTCCGACTTACATCTATCCTCTAGTTATAAGTGGAGGCTTTTGGGGCATGCTGGGACTTGTAGTTCCATGTTCCACAGCAGATAGTAGCTGTGGAATGACAAGTTCCAGCTGCCACATCAGCACGTGAGGGGAAATCTTCTTAACAGACGGCAAAACAAATGTAAAAACCCTTCCCTGCACTATCCAAAACTAAAAAAAACCTTTTGTGCTGGAGTTACATTTAATAAATATACCTGTTCCGACTTACATACAAATTCAACAAAGAACAAACCTACAGCGCTTGTCCTGTGCCCGGGGACTGCCTGTGGATGCGGGTCCCTATCTCGGGAACAGGCCCTCAAACGTGTTGTCTCAGGTCACACACCATTCTCAATTCTGTCCTATAGGAAGTCCAAGTACAGGTGAACTTGGCTGTATCCAGGACTCCTATAGAACAACAGGGGCATGTGTGCTCGTGCCCAACTGGCTTTCCATCCAGAGCTGACCCTTTCGGGAGCCCAGTCCTGAGATGGGTATATATATATATATATATACCCATCTCAGGATATGGCTCCCAAAGGACCATTCCGCAACTGCCAGTGGCACCAGGTTCACATTGTGTTTTTCAGAAATGTTTTTTTGTGCAGATCTATACGTTGTATTTGGCATATATTGCTTTTAATCTATATAGGGAGGAAAGGAAGCCTCCATTTTGGTCTCTTGCACCCTGCCCACCTCCACAGCCTGTTATATCAGTGCAGTATGCTTGCAAGGTTGGTGTTTTTTTGTTTTTTTTATTTTTCTCTCTGAATTATGGAGGTCGGTTGACCCAATGAGAAGTCTGAATTTGGCTCAATTGAGAGGTAAAGGTAGCGTAGGACCACCCGCCTTGAGATCCCGTTGTAACCTGGGGGTGGCTTAAATTTTTTTGGATCAAAACCTGTGAACTAAGAATCTCAAAGTTTTTTTCATGTATGATAGATAGCATAAATGCTTCTTTAGAGATTTCCATGTATTGTATTGCCATTCCTGAGATGGGCGCGGGTCTCAAAGGTAGGGCACACAATTATTCAAATTTATTGTCATATCCTATCAAAATGCATGGTGGGAACACCCCTTTATATTAAATTAAAAGTTAGGGTTTGAGTGTGTTCTGTTTTTGACAACCATTTCATGAGTCACGGATAGACCTGTGTACGGACTATTATGACCAACCTGCTACTTCCAACAACATAAAATAAAAACACAAAAAAACTATAAACTAAACATATCATGTCAATGTAATGCAAATAGCTCTTTTCAAGATGTTTCCTGGATGAGCTCTGTAGATAAAAGCCCCTCTCTGCATTGTCGGAACACTTCAGAGACCTCACTTTGAAATAAAGAAGCTGACATGACTGAAAAACACTAGTCTGCACTACAGGAATAGAAGGTTTGCATGCTGCAGATACAGACATCTTGACAATTGCGCCTTTATTGCCTTGTAAAACAGTTGTCCCAGGCAGGTGTAATGAGGGGCTTGCAAGGGGATCATTAACTTGATGTCTTTACAGATATAAAGGAGATCCGATCGTTGGTGATTTATGGTCTTGGGGCTCCAATAGGTGTGCACTTTATACCAGTCTCTATAATGGCGTTCTTAACGGCTGCTCGTAATTAAGAAGCCTCCTAATTCTGCAGCAGATGCTTATCATGCTGCCTGCAAGATCATTTTAATTTCTGCTTAAAGGAGATAGGGCGCTAAAGACTCAAGGAGACATATTATTATGCATGTCGTATATTTCTGATGGGTATTGCAATTATGCAGATCACAAAATCATCGCTGAGTATGTAGAACCCTAAGGAGTCTGTCTGGCAGCTCCGCCAATGGTTCGTTTATTTTAGAGATAGACACAGAATTCGGCAGTCGTGTCTCAGCGCCTGGTAGTCACGTCGTACGAAATGACTTTTATTTGCCTCTTGTCATATCTAGTTACCCTGTAAGACGCCGCTCCCTGGGTTTTAAAAGGCCGCTGTAATATGTAGAGGAAAATCGAAAATCTGTTATGTGATGTTAAGATGGCTTTGAATTGAAGTTTGCTAACCTTTAATGCTTGGTAAATATTGTGCATGCTTGTAGAGCTGAAAAATAAAGGGAAGTACCTTACTGACAGTGTAATGTGCTACAAAAATAGTGGGAAACTACATTGTGCAATTTTCTTGGAGAATCCGTTGGATAAGCTGCAGACATGCTTTAGTATCAACTTGAATTTTACTAGAAGTTACTGACAATTTTCATTGTGTGATCTGCATTGTAAACTCGCAACAAATCCGCCGTGTCTGAACATGACCTAAAAGGGGTTGTGCCACATCAAGCATTTGTCATGTAGAGAACTACAAGGCTCTCCATAACCTCTCCCCTCCATACATCTCTGCCTTGATCTAATCTTAGTCTTTTGCTCCCACAGGATCTTCTTCTTTTTCCTCTTTTCCTCCTCACATAACCGTTTCCCAAGACTCTCTCGTGCCTTCCCTTTCGGAACTATGCCCCAAACACACATGACTCTCCCCTCTCACTACCCAAAAAAAACCAGAAAAACCCATTCTTCAGGGTTCCCTTTAAACCCAAAAATAAATCCGTTGCTAATATGACCTTTTAAATTTAACCCACCCCTCCCCTTTAATGTACAGTGCTCTGGGAAATGGGGGACTCTAAAAAATAAAAATAAAATTTTACAGGATATTGACCCCCGGGGCCCCACTGAAATTTAAAGTGGCCCCTCTGTTGGTTCCCATAGACTATGAGCAAGGGAGCCCTGTTCTGGGGTAGGGATAAAAAGTTTGGGGGCACAATCTCTTTAAGTTTGGTAAATTTAGCAATTCTCCCTGTTCTAGAGACCTCCCTGCACAGTCTTCGCTGCTCACATGTCCTGGTTAGGCTGTTTAGGCCACAAGACGGCATTTAAAGGCTGCGAATTCTAGCTGTCCTTAATTAGTCGGAATTGCGCTAATTACGGGCTAAAACAGGCACAATACATACGAGAATCCACAGTCTCACAGGGGAATGTGGGATTACTCTCCTCTCCGCTCAGAGCAAGCCTGCCATTTCAGGGCAGAGATGTGACATTGTTTACTTACTTTGATGGCATATAGCGCTAAGTGATGGTCTATGGATCAGGCAAGTGCCGGCCCCAGCTTACTCCCCATGCCCCCGCCCCGTGAATGGCGAATGCAGGACCAATTACGCCCCCAATAACTATGTGAACAACCCTTCAAGCTGACCCCGGTAACGCCCAAACTTCTATGTCCTCTGCCACTCTGGAACTCATGCCCATCACAAATGACTCTAATCTACTAGCCTCAAAAACACCTTAGAAAAACCTACCATTTATTTTTTCAGGCATTGCCTATAACCCAATAACTCCGTTCTACCTATGACGTAATTAGATTATAACCCCACCCCTCCCCCTTGAATGTCATGCTCTGAACTGTGGCACTCTAAATAAATAATCAAATTCACTTTCTGACCCGCTGCGACTTCCCAACTGAAAGTGATAACAGAGTGCCATGATCTGTTTGGTTTTCCATAGTTTTGAGGCAGCGTTTGGGGTACTGATAAATGTATGCAGGGCACCAATCGTCATTTAAGCCGTGTGAACGAGGCCTTAAAGGGGTTGTCTTAGAAGGCAACCTCTGTCTATATGCTCCATTAGGTCATATGGATGTCCTAGGGTAGTGCACAATCTAGAGTTTAGCTCTAATAACTGTTGGAACTGATAATTTTCTGGTCTACCGTCATCATTCAAATGCTTGTGCAGTTAAGATAATTTTTCATACAACATGTACAGTATAATGAAATTCTGCGTTAATAGCTTCCTCTGTTCAGGATACTTATCTATGGGGCAAAGTGCGGAGCTTCTACAAAGTGTGTGTCTTGGTCTGGAGGAAGCCTGTTACACTGACAACCCATAGATGTGAATGGTCACTGTGGTGGTGTTAGAAACCTTATTGCACACTGATTACTTGCGGCCCCAGCAGGGGGACACTGCCATCAGCTTATTGTCATGGGGCTCCCCTAAGAAGTAGAGATGGTCCAAAATCTTTCTGAGGCTGGCTTGTAGCTGAGCACACCCGCTCGGTTATATCCAGAACTGCAATAGATATGAGTGGGGGAGGCCTGACATGGGAATATCTCTTTTAATTGGAGACTGTGATGGATGCCCAATAGCGGCATCTGTCATCCACAGACGAATATGCTAGGAGTTTATCAGATATATTGTAAGTTTTTCAATTCAGTGTAGTAGGAATACCCCTTTAGAGATGATCACTGGGTTGCTGACTACCTCCAGTCGTTTTATGCTGACCTACTGGAAGGGCAACATCGTAGCATTTCTATTTTCCTTCATTTCAGCAGCTGTGAATATAAATCGCTTCCAAAAGCATGATGTATTTAACATAGTCCAGGCTTAATATCGAAGTCATTTTTCTTGCTAATGTTAATACCTGACAGACCCGTTTAGAAATAATAGTGAAAAATGTGCTTAATTACTGCTGTACATATTTTAAAATGAATATCTGTTTCTTTGATAAAAACATGTATTATATTCCACCATGGTAACAGCTGGGCATAACGAAACCCTACCATTGACGGTACTACTTATTGTGCTCACACAACCTCTCATCCAAAAGTAATGTTATTGTGCTTTAATTACTGGTTTCCTTACCCCTGGAGTCTCACTGTCGATTTAATCTGAGCAAAGAGGCGCGTAGACAGATGCACAGCAAACAAAAATGTATTAACCTTTATTCCAACCAGTTGTCTCAATCTGGAGTTAATTATCCTCTTTTCTTAACATCACAGTTAGACGTTCTCTTTCTGTTCATTGTGATTTAAAACCCCCTCCAATATCTTAGTTCTCATTTCAGCAATGCTTCATAGGTATTCTTAACAGCATATGTATGAATCGCCTAGAAAATTGTTAAAAGCCGCAAATCTGTGCACGTTTCAGAACATATGTCAGTGGTTTCTGAAATGAATTGTGGTGTAAGCCATGTTTTATTCTACTTGGCAGTAGTAAACTAAAGATGCATTTTTAGCAAATATTTTTGCAGGGTCCCCCTAGTGTTCAAGTGTGGTATCGATAGTGTACAATCTGACTCCTCTCACACCATCTGTCGGCAGAGGTTGTTAGAATTTACTCATTACACATAAAATCTGATAATATGTATAGTTGCGCAGCTCTCTCCTTTTAGGCTATGTCTATACAGCACAGAAAAAACGTCAGATTTTCGACGGTTTCAGTATTTTGAAACCAACAAGAATCCAACGGTGCATTGTCCTGCATAGGCAGCAATGAAACACCCGTGATTTAGTCTATACAGAATATGCAACAGGTAAATTTCGCCGGAGTTTTGCATTTTGCCATCTTTTTCCTGTACATTCAATTGTATGGGCTGATGGCAAAAAAAATAAAACAGACTGCGTTTTTTGTGCAAAACAGTGACAAAACCGCGGTCTTGCATGGGACAAAATGCCATCGGCATTCCTACGGTTTTTGTCCTATGCTGTGCGGTTCTAGCCTTAGTTCTTTGGGAGTTCCCAGTTTAGCTAACCAAGTATGCTCGGTTATACTGAGAACTCTCATAGACATTGAATGGGGGAGAGCTGTGCAAGCAGGGCCATCTCCCCGTTCTCATGAGAGTCATGAGTTGACCTCAGAGGATTTTACAGGATAACAAAACCCCTCTTGTAGTAAGACTCTGTTCAGACCTTGTTTTTTTTTTCTTTACGTTTAGTGTCTACACCAAGAAAAACTCTCGACATATTAAAGAGGTTTTCTCACCATGCTGTTTCAGGGAGCCAGCTTTTCACAGCGAGCTTCCGTCTCCCTCTTCTCTTTCAGGCTGTGGGAGGTTCTACAGCAGTGACTGACAGTTCAGCTCTGCTTTTCCTAGCTGAGCCTGTAAGAGGGACATTGGTGATGGAGGAGCGAAAAACCCCAACTCATAATGTATATGTTTAGCGGATGCTAACCAGGACTTTGGAGTCGATAAACCAAATCTCCGACTTTGACTCCTCTATTTCCCTCCATCAGATCCTCCTTCATAGATGACTTCAAATCTGATCTCATTATTTCCAGGCTAGAGAACGGCCTCTCTACACTAACTTGGGTTTGTGACAAAGAGGTGACCACAGGGGCAACACCTCTAACAATGTCAGGGAATAGAGGAATTGCCTCATGCAGTCAGTTCTGATGGATGGTTGAACTCTTCTACTTTGAGAGCAAGTGAAAAATTTTGTTTAAATCTGGTCAATCTGTTTGCTATGGGAGCGGAATCTTTTCCCCTGTGGTAACGCTTTGCTTGCTCCATGTCTGCCAAATACTTTCCAAAATTAAACTCCTCATCTGATGAGGCTGAAGATATGGGACCAGTAGAACTGATCCAATTCCTCTTGCTCCTAGCACTGCATTGAACCAACTGGATCAATTTATTAAATATTTTGTGCGTCGGTCCATTTTGTAATGACTCCGACTCCTCCGCCAAAATGGACACCACAGCCAAAACACAACGTGTGTGTGTGTGCATATATCTATCTATCTATCTAACTATCTATCTATATATATATATATATATATATATACACACATATACATACACACACACACACTTTGTGGCTATTCCGGCTGTTCCAAACCTTTTGAACATTTTTTTTTTCACGTTTTACATGTACCTTGGAAAATTACCCACATACAAAACATAAAAAAAAAGTAATATGAACAAGCCTCAAGGGAGTTGTCCAGTGGGAAAAATATTATATTCAAGTAACCTCTCCGCTAAGTGCCCCCCCTGCTGGACAACCTTTTTAAGACACTGCAAAAGTAAGGACCACATGTATGAAATCTGTTTAGGTCTAAAACTCACTTTTTTTGCCCATAGATTACTATGGCCAAAAAAGTGAGTTTTAGACCCAAACAGTTTTCATACATGTGGCCCTAAATTCTCCTGCAACGTGTGTCTGTATGGAGGCCTTAGTAACTAGCTACTATTACATTACCTACCTTTTGATGTTGTTTTCTAATCATATCTATAAAACTATAAAGCTGTTGTCGGGCAACTTTGTCCTCTCCGCTTCTAAGTCTGCTTCTACAGGACAAAGGACAAAATACTCATCAGAGTCTGAATTCTAAAACCAAGTCATCCAATGAGTATTTGAACAGTATTTTACACTAAAGTCCGAGGATTTTTAACTCTGTTTCCGTTTTTTGACAACTATTTCTGTCGGATTTACACGTGGTTTTCGGATCTGTTTTTTTTTTCATCATAGAACTATTAAGTTTTCGGCTGTGGAGCCACCCCAAAAAACCGCTAGCAAAGCTTTTTGGTTGATTTTCATGCCATCTCATTGACTTCAATAGTAAATTTTCCAGTTTGGTTGAAGAAATATGGTGGAAGATTGAACATGTTCTAAGTTTTTTTTGTTGTTGAAAATCTGCAGTTTTGAAATCTGACCTCAGGAATTCAGTGTTGCGTGGACTACAACGCAGATTTCAATTGAGGTCTATGGGGATTGTTTACAGTCGGTTTTTGACGGTTTTTACCATTTTAATCCACATGCATTTTTGACTGGAAATGCTTGTCGTGTGGACGGACCCATCCTCACCCACTTAAGGACGCAGCCAGTTTTGCACCCAAAGAGCCCCATTTTTTTAAATCTGACATATCACTTTATGTAGGAATAATTTTTGATACTTTTACCTGTCTACGTGATTCATAGACTGCTCGTAGCACATTGTGCTTTAAGTTAGTACTAAATTGGGATCCTTGCAATCTTTTATTTGTAAAAAAATATCAAAATGTTTTGAAAACTTTAAAAATGTTTCCATTTTCAAAGTTCAACAATTTCAGTGTGTAAGACACTTATTCCACAGAAAATAGTTTATAACTAGCATCTACCATATGTCTGCTTGTTTGCATAATTTTTTAAATGTCTTTATTTTTTACGACATTAGGGGGCTTACAAACTTAGTAGTAATTTTTCACATTTTCAAGAAAATTTGCAACATAGATTTTATTTAGAGCCCAGTCCAGTTCTCACCTGGCTTTGAGGGGTCTATATGTTAGATACCCCATGTTTAGATGACTCCATCTAAAAACTGCACCTCTTAAAGTGTTCAGTGGGAGAGAGAGGATGTCACAGCACTGCAGACCTCCTGCAGTGGTCAGTTCCCATGCCTGCAGAGCTGTCACCCCCCTCCCAGGCTCCACAAGCTCCTTGTAACCAGAATACCTGCATTGGAGTAAACAGTTATAAATACAGCCTGAAATGATTAAACAAATTTGAGATATGCAAACTGCAAGCAGAGGGCGTAAGGCTGTGTTATATGGATGTGTTATATTTGGCAGCTAATGAGACTCAGTAAATGCCCAGAACTTTCACATACAGCTTTCACTGTGAGAGGAGCAGAGAAGCAAAGGCAGCCTTTTTTACACGGCTCAGAGGGAGTGAGAGAAAGACCATGAGAACACAGGCGGCCAGCACCTAGCAGAGTTCGGGCAGTCAGTTTCACACAGTTAAAAGGAGAGTGGGCGCAGAGAGTGCAAGTCTCTGTGTGTGAGAGTGTAAGCCAATCACAGCACACGGGGTGTGTCCCGACCAGAGGGTTGAACTAAATGCAGGCAGCCAATCATAACACAGGGGGTGTGTCCTGACCCCAGACTGCAGTTTTAGGTTTAGACACTCACAGATTAGCTAATAGCTGCTATACTAAATGATTTAGGTAATACAAACCAACTGCAAAAGTGCTTAATTTTTAATCACTTTTCTAAATATATGTGATTACATAAATTGCAGTCTGAAGAGCTACAGGCTGCCTTACCTGCCCTTAGTTACTTAAAAGCTTCTATTAGATACGACCTGACAAGAGCTGCTGGCCGGGCTTGCTGCAGAAAAACACTTCTTAATCTGATGAAAGGGAGCTGAAGAAGCTTTCAAGGCACCGGGTAGAAATATGTTGTCTTATGTATACAGAATCCACTAGTTGTAGTGTGATTATCTGAGTAGATCCCTGCTTTATCTGCTGACAGGGAACATGAAGAAGCTTTCAAGCTGCTGTGGAGAAACGGTGTTGTCTTTTGTATACAGAATCCACTAGTTGTAGTTTGATTGTTTGAGTGAACATTTCACACGATTTCACACGATCCCTTATGCATGGCTCTGTGCTCTGGCTGTGTCTCTCGCTCTCTCAGCTCAGCGCGGCTTGTTTACATTTGCTTCTTAGCAGATAAGGCACGTCCTGGCAAAACCCCTTTAAAGTGGTAGTTCCATCATAGAATTTGATGGCTTATCAATAGGACATGCCACCAAAGTCTAATAGTTGCGAGTCCAACCTCTTAGATGGCAGAAACAGGTCCCCAAACATGTTGACTCAGAATGGAAAGCCGTTCACACATGACTATCCATCCTGTTCTATGCGAGTTGGGAGTACATGTGAGCGGTGTGTTCAGCCGTACTCGGGACTTCCATAGAACAGAATGGAGAGTCATGCAAGTGGGTCTCCATTCTCAGTTGAAACTTTTGAGGGCCTTTTTTTGAGATAGTTACGAGTCTTACATGGGGGAACTGCACCTATCAGACTGATGCCATATCCATCAAAGTCTATGGTAAGAACAACCTTTTAAATGCTTTGGTCGCTATTGTGACATCTAAGAGATTGATGGGCAAGACTTGGAGGTTTCTTAGATTTTGTCCATTACAACAGGAGCGTGGATGTCATAAGATAGCCGAGCTCCTTCCATCTCCGAGGGTTATTTCTACAGTGCCGTAAAAGAGCATATCGGTGGAAATAAACACCTCCTTAGCGAGGAGTGTAAAAAGTCACCATGACAGTCACTAAGGAGTTAAAAGGGTTGTATCATTTCATTAAATGGTCTTCAGAATAAGGGGACAGTGAAAACAAGCAATTGGATGTCATTTGCAAAGCTGTCTTGTTTTCACTGTCTGCCTTATCTTCGTTTTCTGTAAACACTGTTCCCAAGTGCCGGTCGGATTCCTCCTCCTTTCATTTCATTGGTTGACGGCTCTACTAATTTACATTCTGTCTCCCCCCCCCGTATTCACGGGAGCGTGCATTTCTGCCTTTCTCACTCAGAATAAGGGGCCGGCAGCATTCACTCAGCACAGCCAGCAGCTGCACAGTAATACAGCACCTGCTTCTACAATAAGAAAACAATAGAATTGTGCCTCCGTGCCGAATATCTGTGCTGCTCTGGATGAGTTCATAGAAGACTGGATTCAACTATAACAAACCACCAGCTGTGAGAGGGGAAGAGATCAGTGCTCTGAGTTAACAGAAGACTGTGTAGACTGAATGCAGGGTGTGCTATGTAAACAAACAGCTCTTACAATATTAGTCTGCATAGGGAGAGGAACGACACAGTGACATGTGGACTCAGACAGAGGGGGGGGAGAACACTGACTCTGGAGCGAGCATGAACATTGAAGAAACACCCAGCTGGGAGGGGAAGAAACGCCCCTGGATTTGATTAGCTGAGAAGCTGATAGTAGAATGAAACACACGAACTGATGAAGTGATACATTCCCTTTAAGAAAAAAAATTGTTAAAATAGACTTATTTGCAGTAAGATAAATTAAATAGTTTCAGTTGTTGAGGTCTCATGGGAGAACTGTAAGAAACTTTTTCTTTTGTTTTTAAACAGAAATGTTAATTTGCAAATGCTTCATTATTACAATACAATGACAGTGAATTTTCACAAGAACAGAAACCTCCCCGTGCTCTCCAGATGTCATTAACATAATGAAATATAAACTTTAAAGGTTTTTTTTTTTTTTTTACTTCTTGCTTATCATCAAATATTGGTATGAGCAAGATCCTCCCTGTCTCGGATTTCATACGTGGTTAGCAAAGCAGATGGTTACATTAACATTATGCAGCACTTAAAAGGTGATGACAACATTAATTTGTGTGAAGGAAGCTCCTGCTTTTTATAGGATGTGATGTTCAGAGTGCTGGAGCATGTCTAAATCAGAATTAAGAGCCTGCGCTAAGAGAATGGATCTCTGATGGAGCAGCAAAGCTGGACACATGACCTGAATTGGGGAGAAAATAATCAATTATTTAATTTTATATTGGATCCAAATATAACCATTGTAAGTGTCAAGTGAGGATCTTTGAAAATTGTATGTATAATACAGCAAGTAACCCTGCCATAATGTATAGGTGTCATCTTGTCAGAGCTGATGACATTTAAGATAACTTTGTCATGTTGTCAGGTAATCACATTAAGAGGCTCCTGTCTAGTCTGAAAATATAGGATAGTATTATGGGCTTGGCTGCAGGTAAATGTTTACTCCTAATGAAATTGTGTTTTTATAGGTTTAATCTCCAAATGTATGTTTGCTGTAGTTGTTCTGTAGAGAAGGCCAATTGTGGTGTTTTATAAATGGTTTATGTGATGGTTAAAGGGTTTTTGTCAAGAAGTGAGTTCCTTACCTCTTATCTGCTCAGGAGAGAAGATAAACAATGCATGAACGGCTGCATGGGGGAGAGGGAGGAGGTTTAGCAGAGCCAGGAAGCAGGGAATGTCTCTAATGTTTACTCAAATAATAACATTACAACCACTGGATTCTCTATACAGCAGACAGCCTCATACACTGCACTTTTCTCCCCAGCCCCTTGCAAGTTGTTTCATGTTCCCTGTCATCAGATAAGTGCAAACACGGCCAGATCAGCTCCTGTCAGTGTCCTGGTTGTGTCTAATGTAAACTTTCAGGAAACTAAGGGCATCTGATTAAGGCTGTTGCTCTCAGAGGCTTCACTTTTTGTAATCACATATATTTAGAAAAGTGATTAAATACCCATTTTGGAGGATCCCACGTCAACATTACATCGTGGCAAAACCCCTTTAAAATGAAAGATCTGATGGTGTCCTAAAAAGTTTAGAGTCGGCAGATGAAGGTCATCTATCTCTTTGACAGACCTCTTCATACTAAGGCAGAAGTTAGATGCCCAAAGGGTGGTTTCACATGTTGCATTCTAGCAGAAAACGCTACTAAAACTCATGAATTCATGCATTTGCAAAAATTGCAGAGGACAGATTTTAGGCCTGACGGATACTGATGTGGGACCCATCAGCACCATATACTCCTGGACTACTTTTTGTCCTATTTAGCACACATGGGCTGTCATAGACCAGGCTTATATGCTTAGTGCAGAGACTGTATAAGTTCACTAAATAGGGCAAATGTAGTCCAATAAGTACTATGTTTGCCCTATAGAAGTTCATGGCCTCATCGAGTCCCTCCAGGGTATCAGTCAGGGAACATTTTTACAGTATCCAAATGGATTTCTGAAATGGGCTGCCAAACTGCTATGTCAGCTGGTAGTAAGTCTGCAAGTATTAAAAGCAATCCAGACGGTTCTGTTCTTTTCTTTCTTATTTTAAGTGTTTTCCATGTTAGTCTTTTTTTTGTCAGTGGTAGGGTTTTTTTGTTTTTTTTTAAATAAAGCTGCAGCCATGCTGGTGGTGTAGTGTTTTAGTGGCACAGCTTGTGGAATTTTTCTCCCCTTAGGTCTCCAGAGATTTTTTTTTTCTTCCTCACCACAAAAAGCATGAGTTTTTAATGCATTTTTGCAGCGTTTTGCCACATTGCAAATCTTGTTATGTAATTTGCAGGAAAAAGCATGTACCAGTATATACAGTTTTGCAGAAATGCTATAAAAAAACTGAATAAAAAATGCAGGTTTTTGAAGAACTGTACCCCCCTCCCCTCCCTTCCAACCACTAGATGTGTTGCAAAATATTAATGTGAGGGGAACCTTTATGGAGAAAAACAGGCAGGAACCACTTCACTCTCTAGGTAGATCTCCAAGTGCCATAATCAAGTGTCCCATGGAACATCTAGTTTCATCCTATGTGCTGTCATAAGGTAAGGTGTATGTGGGTGATGACTGCAGACAACAAGCTCTCCACAGCGCACTGTCTCTCCTACACTCACATCCTAGTCTTGTCTACGCCCTAACCCGTGCTCTCCGCTCTGCTGATGATATCAGATTCTACATTCCTCAATCATCCGAACCTCCCATGCCCGCTATACAAGATTTCACATGTGCGGCACCAATTCTCTGGAATATTGCTACGCGTGGCAATCAGGCACATTCACAACCCTCACAGTTTAAGAGGGCCCTGAAAATACATCTTCTCGGTCGGGCCCACCAAGATCCCTAACTGCTATCACACACATCTGTCACATCCCTGCACACTTGGGCACTCACAGGCACTTATCTGTATATAGATGTACAGTTGGGTGGCAGGTTCATCCATTTTCATGTAAACACACCCCCTATTTATGAAACATGGCCGCTCTCCATGTAAACTTGGCACTTCTTACGTATGTTTCACCCATTACACCCTAATAGATTGTAAGCTCTCACGAGCAGGGCCCTCACACCTTGTGTCTCATTTGTAAGTACTTTTAATGTGTAATGACTGTATGTTTACCCTTGAATTTGTAAAGTGCTGCAGAATATGTTGGTACTATAGAAATAAAGATTATTATTATTATTATTATTATATAAATGGATCTGCAACTTGATCTTTTGCCTAACCTCAGCAGGGTTAGAATTCTTTATACATTACCTTTAAAGGGAATGTGTCATCAAAAATGAGTTATTGTTTAACTCACATTTTTATGTTCAACACATTTTTAAACAATTTTTGGTTATATATATTTTTTTTAATCTTACATATCACTTTCAATATTTTTTTAATAATTCTTAAGTTCTGCAGTTTTCATTTTCACCACTATGCCTAATAATATTCTGACACTTCCTGTTCTGTTGAGAGAGATTTTCAGTTGTCTGCTCATTACAGCACAAAAGAGGGGCAAACTGAAAAGGGAAAATTATAAAAACCGGACCACCTCAAAAAGGGGAATACATTAAAACCCTTAAACCCCCCTAAAATTTTTCCCCCAAAAGAT